>PVLC010011578.1:0-20338 GCA_004027655.1 Graphiurus murinus | reverse complement strand
TGGCAGGCTTGCCAGCCGCTGTCTGCTTTCAGTTTCACCAAATTCTGCAGATTGCAGAGAATTTGGGAAAAAGAGGAAAGGAGAAGAGCCCCTCGGAAGAACTCGGGTTCTGTCCCTTTCCTTGAGGGTGGCTTGGCCCTCGTGTGGGGTTTCTGTGTGTGTGTGTAAGGTGCCATGTCCTGGCCACATGGCACCTTGGCGCCTGGGCCTGTCCAGGCCTTCGTCACTGCCTGGGGACTCTCCCCCTCCTCTCCCCTCTTGGGTGTCCAGATTTTCTTGCTGTTACACATAGCCCCGCCGTGATGACTCCCAGACGTGGTGCACAGCAGTGCAGTCTTGGATGGTTTTCCTCCCGGAGGAGCCTGAGGTGACATTACCAGGTGAGCGCAGGCTGTTGGGGTGTGTGTGTTCCTGTCACGGAGCCCTGTCAGAACAGGCTTTTCCCATGGGAAGTGGTGTTTTCGGGTTAATCTGATCTGAGGTAAGCCGGTTGTGGAGCCAGCTCCTTCCTGGGTGGTGCAGGCTCCACAGGGGCCCTGGCTGGGGCTGGGCAGGATTTGGCATCACAGTTATGCCTGCCTCTTGGTAGAGGATGGACCTGCCTGAGAGTGAGGACAGTGGTCCCCGTGCCCGCTGGCTTGCCTGCCAGGTGTGTGACAGGATGGTGCAGACCGGAGCCTCCTTCAGTCTGCTCTAGGTGGTCTGGGGAGACAGGCAGGCCACCCCAGTCCTCCCTTCCCAGCCTGGACACCTTTGTGTGGAATGCCCTGTATCCTCCTGTCTTGGTTTGCCCCCACCACTTGCTGGGGGAATCTGCAGGCCTCGGGTGGCCTTGCTACAGAGGATGACTCCACGGAGGATAGCCGCTCCCAGAGCCACGCTCAGGCACAGGGCCAAACTTGCATGGCAGCAGAAGCGGAACTTGGCAGGCCTGCTCGCCTTGCTGGACCCCTTGGGTGGGACCATGCGAGTGCCCATGACCCCATCTTGCCAAAGAAAGGGGTGCTCACTGCAGCCCAGGATGCTGCTGTGACGGTGACACAGGAGTGCCATGTGCTCTGTGATGAGATGCGGTGTGCAGGGCATGTGACACAGACTGTGTAACATGATGTGTGATGTGCTGTGCGCGCTGGGGGCCTGCCACACGTCCTGACGTGTGTGACACACAGCACGGGACCTGTGATAGGACATATGTCGTGGGATGACGTGTGCACGTGAAGTGTGTCGCTTGGATGTGTGATGGCAGGAGCTGTGGAGTCCTCCCACACAGTCTCTCTGCTTACTCAGTCACTCCGCCACTCTCGCAGTCACTACTCATTCATTCATTCATTCATCCACTCATTCATTTGTTCTCAGGCACGCATTCCCTGCTCAGTCACTCATTTGCTCATTCATTCACTCAATCATCCATTCATTAACTTGCTCACTCAGTCATTCATTTGATCATTCAGTCATTCAGTCATTCCTTCATTTGCTCATTCACTCATTCATTTGCTCACTCATTCCTTCATTTGCTCATTCACTCATTCATTTGCTCACTCAGTCATTCATTTGATCATTCAGTCATTCACTCATTCTTTCATTTGCTCATTCACTCATTCTCTATTCAATCACTGATTCACTCACTCATTTATCTGTTCACTCATTCATTTGCTCTTTTACCATTGACTTGCTCATACATTCATTCACTCATTCATTCATTGTCTCACTCATTCACTCATTTATCTGCTCACTCATTCATTTGCTCTCTCGCGCATACGTTCATTCATTCATTCACTTGCTGTCTCTCACACATTACTTCCTCATTCATTCATTGTTTATTTTGTGGCCTCATTCAGGCTTGGCCGCTCATCCACTCCCAATCTCCCATGGTCACTCCGCTCCAAGCTCTCATCTTGCCTCACTCTTGACTCAACCATTCATTAATTCATTGTGAGTTACCTGCTCATTCACTCATTTGCTCATTCTCATGTTTCTGCAGGACAGTGTCCTGGAGAGGCTGGCCTCTGCCTGACAGATATGTACCCATCCCTCACTTGCAGACACCCCTCTGTGGGCCCTCTCCACGTCCTGGGTGGTGGTGGAGAAGGACCTCGCAGGGAAAACACCAGCTCCAGGCTTTTCTAGGTCTCCCTCTTGGGGTGCGGAGGTGGCTCTGCATCAGCGGTTCTCTTCTGTTCTTGGAAAGGTGCCTGTGCTGTGCTCCTGGAGGTGTCCAGAGCAGCGAGGGTGGCTGTGCTTCTGCGGTGGGCACACCTGGGGGCTGGGCGCTCACACTGCATAGTTCAGGGGAGCAGGGCAGTTCTTTTCTCAGTTTGCATCTCATTTCCTTGTGTCTTTGTATTGGGAGTCATTGTTTCCTCACAGACCTGCACAGCCATGCAGCCCAGCTGTGTTTGCAGATGTAGCTGCTCTGTAATTAAACAAGCCTTTCTTGGACTTTGGGCTTTGGGCAGTTTCGAGTTTGCACTTAGAAATTGTGTTATGTATTCTTTCATGAAGTTTTTAGTGGATATGTTGGAGATTTCAACATGTATCCTTGAGTCGCCAAAGTTTGATATAAACTAGCACTTTTACCATGTCCTGGCAATGCAAGCATTTTAGAACATTTGGACTTTGTTTACCCAGTCCTTCATACTTTTTGTTGTGTTGTAGGAAGTTTAATTCTCCATCTGTTTTATAGATCATGTGACATTATTATTGTTGTTCTTTCATATAGACAGTTTTAATTGAGAGTGGCTAAGCCTTTATTCTTTCTATTGTTTGTTTTCTTTTCTTTTTCCATTTATTTATTTATTTATTTATTTTACTGGAAATCGAACAACCCAGGGACATTCTACCCCTGCGCTACACCCTCAGCCCTATTTTTTATTTAAGTATTGGGGACTGAACAAACCGAGGGCTATTATACCTCTGAGCTATATCCTCATCCCTTTTAATTTTTTAAAGTTTTGAAACAGGTTCTCACTAAGATGCTGAGACTGGACTTGAACCTGTGATCTTCCTATCTCAGCCTCCCAAGTACTGGTATTACAGGCATAAGCCACAACATTCAGCCTTTATTTTATTTTATTATTTATTTTAATTTTGTACTGGGGACTGAACTCAGAGACATTATACCTCCAAGCTACACGTACCTCATCCCTTCCTTTTTATTCTTTATTTTGAAACAGGGTCTTGCTAAATTGCCAAGGCTGGCCTTGAACCTGCAATCCTCCTGTCTCAGCCTCTCAAGTCCTGAGATTACAGGCATGTGCCACCACACCAGACTCCATAGTCTTTTTCTGTAGTTTCTGTTGAGGTCAGCAGTCAGTCTACTTGTAGCTCCTTTGAAAGTAGTATATTGCCCTATCCCCTGGCTGCTTTTAAGATTCTCTTTTTGTATTCAGTTTTACAGAATTTTTAGTTGTAATGTGCCCAGGCATGGTTTTCTTTGTTTTTAATCTACTTGGAGTTTATAGTACTTTTTAAATCTATGGATGTCTTTCTTTAGTTTTAGAATGTAATGGGGATTTTTTTTTAAAACTAGGAATTGAATACAGGGGCATTTTACCTCTGAGCTACATCCCAAACCCTTTTTATTTTGAAACAGGGCCTTGCTAAGTTGATGAGCCTGTCCTTGATCCTGTGATCCTCCTGTCTCAGCCTCCCACCTTACAGATGTGTGACACTATGCCTAGCAGAAAATTACTTTTTAAATATTACTTTGGAGTCAGTGTGGTGGTGCACGCCTATAATCCAAGTATTTGGGAGGCTGAGCCAGAAGGATTGCAGGTTCAAGGATAGCTTCAGCAATGGAACAATACTCTCAGCAACCTAGCAAGATCCTGTTTCAAAACATGAAAAGGGCTGGGAGTGTAGCTCAGAAGTAGAATGCCCCTGGGTACAACACACACACACACACACACACACACACACATGTATGTATGTATGTATGTATGTATGTATGTATGTATATTGCTTTGGTTCCATTATTTATACCTTCTTCTTCCAGAGCCCCATTTACATATAGGTAGAACTTTCCCCACTGTACTCTATAAGTCTCTTACTATCTGTTCTGTATCCATTAGTCTGTGTTTCAATCTGCGTATTTTCTATGGTCTATCTTCCAGTTTGCTAATCTTCTCTTCAACTATGTCCAGTCTGCTAGTACACCTATATATTGAGTCTTTAATTTTAGTTCTAGATTTCCATTTGAATCTTAATTCATAGATTTCAGTTCTGGTGAAATAATTCATCTTGCTATCTCTTTTCTTTATTTTTATGGAAGGGATACTGGGGATTGAACCCAGGGTCATCCTACCTCCAGCCCTTTTTATTATTATTATTTTCTTTTTGTTTTGAAACAGGGTCTCACTAGGTTGCTGAGAGTCTCCCTACATTGCTGAGGCTGTCCTTGAGTCGCCATCCTCCTGTCTCAGCCTCTCAAGTATTAGAATAACAGACATGTGTCGCCATACCTGGCTGCTATCTATTTTCTTGATCATACTCATTTTAGTAATTTAAAAGCCTGTGTTTGATAATTATAATAATTGAATCATCTAGGGATTGTTGTTATTGGGTTTTTCTTTCCTTCTTCTTGGGTTTTTGTCATTTGGTCTTGTCTTCTGGTCTGCTTAGTCTTTTTTTTTTTTTTTTGCGGTACTGGGGATTGAACCCAGGGGCATTCTGCCCCCAGTCCTATTTTTTTTTATTCTTTATTTTGAAGCAGGGTCTCACTAAGTTGCGGAGGCCCTCACTAAGTAGCTGAGGCTGGCTGCGAACCTGGATCCTCCTGTCTCAGCCTCCCAAGTACTGGGATTATAAGCGTGTGCCACCACGCCCGGCCTGCTTAGTCATTTTTTATTAATATGTTTAAAAATTATTGAGATGTTAGAGGCTCTGGGTGATTTTATTTTATTTTATTTATTTATTTATTTTTTTGCGGTACTGGGGATTGAACTCAGGGGCATTCTACCTCCGAGCTACACCCCCAGCCCTATTTTTTATTCTTTATTTTGAAACCGAGTCTTACTAAGTTGCGGAGTGCCTCACTAGGTAGCTGAGGCTGGCTGTGAACCCGGATCCTCCGGTCTCAGCCTCCCGAATGCTGGGATTACAAGCCTGCGCCACCAGGCCCGGCTGATTTTATTTTTCTCTAGAGATTTTCTTTTGCTTCTAGGAGGCAGTTAGTTAGAATAAGAGCAGATCATCCTAGTCCTGTCTAGGACTGAGCTGATTCAAAGCTGTGCTTTAGCCTTTCTGAGAACTTTGTTCCATTTTACCAAGTCTCCTAGCACTTAGGTCTTCTGGAAGATCTGATCTGAAAGCCTGAATGCTTCCCAAGGCCCTTCTTCTTTGATACCTCTGGTCTCTGATTTTTGTCTTCCCACCTGTTAGGTGGCTGACATTCTGCCCAGCTTCTATTCTGTTGCTCAGTGCCAGTGCCCCAAGGCAGCACCATCCTCTAGAAATGGAATGTGAGCCACATGTGTAATTTTCAGCTTAACGGCCACATTAAAAGCATAAAAAGACCCAGGTGGAATTAGTTTTAGTTATATATATCCAAAACATTTTCTGCTAAACATGTAATCAGTGTAAAATTTTCAATGAGATTGAAGAAATTCTTTGTAACTGACACTATGTCTTTGAACCCTAGTGTGCAGATAAGGTGCAGCTCCACTCAGACTAGCCTCATTTCAAGCACCCACTAGCCACATGTGTAGTATTGTTTGGGGCCATACAGTTTTACGGGGAGAAGCAGTATTGAATGAGGGAATTCTTTGTCCCCAGGAGAGTCCGAACTGTGACATCAAGATGAGTGGAAACCAGGTGTGGTGGTCATGGGGAGCAGGACCCAATAATCCCAGTACTTGAAAGGCTGAGACAGGAAGATCACAGGTTTGAGGCCAGCCTCAGCAACTTAGTGAGGCCTTCAGCAATTTAATGAAACCCTGTTTTAAAATAAAAACTAAAAAGGACTGGGGAGCAGCTCAGAGGCAGAATGTTCCTGGGTTCAACTCCCAATAAATACATAAATTAATAGGGTTGAGGTGTAGCTCAGAGGTAGAACACCCCAGGTTCAATCCCTAGTGTCTGTCTCTCTGTGTCTCTCTGTCTCTCTCTCCCTCCCTCTCTCTCTCTCTCTCTCTCTCTCTCTCTCTCTCTCTCTCACACACACACACACACACACACACACACACACACACACACACACAAATAAATAAAAAAGGAAGGAAAGAAAGAAACCACAAAACCACAGGCCCTGTGCCAGGCCCTGCCTGTTGTTTCAGGACTCTCCTGTTCTTTCTGCATCAGTTGAATGCAGGCATACAGGGCACCCCCACCAGCACCTGAGCCCCACCCAGGCCCTGCTCTGCCCAGCACCTAGCTCTTCTGGGTAGGATGTCATACTCTACTGTCTGATGTTGAAGGGACAGGCCCAAGGGGTGTTGCTCTGTCTCCCTCCATGCTGCGGGGCTGGGGGGTGCCTCATTGTTCATGGTGGCTCCCCTAGGGGTGAATGAGCAGCCCAGGCCCGCTTGCCCGCCCTGCCAGGCCAGCCAGGATGTGAGGCCAGGCTCCTCCTTCCCATGTGGTGCAGCTGCCCCGTGCAGAGCCCACAGGGTTGAACCAGGGTGCGTCTTTTGACCAAGGGCTCTGGACCCTCAGCAGAGAGCATGCTGTGACAACATTTGCACGTTTATTCATAAGGAAGGCAGCTGACTACCCAGCCCTCCACTCACCGGCCCTGTGCAGCACCGGGCCGGTCTTGCAGGGTCAGCTCCAGGTTGTGTGGCACTCAGAGGACAGTGGCGAGTCCCTTGGCCAACCACGTATGCCACCTAGATCACAGTGAAACAGCAGCGGTCAGGTCCTGTTCCTGCGGCCACCTTTCAGCCTCACTGATTAGTGCACGTGGGCCGTGTCCTTTTCACAGAAAGGGCTGCTAGATGGCAGTGGCCTCTGACTGGCCTTGCCTCCCTTGGCCACCCAGGCAGTACCTGTCATGCTCTTTCAGGGAAGATTGTAGCCTCGTGGACACCCAGCCCCATCCCCCACCTGGGCCTCCCAGGAAAGCACTGACCTTGCTCAGTGGCTAGGAGGGTGGAGCCTGTGGGGGCGCTCTGCTCACAGGCGTCTCCTGCACCCCCCTCTTTGGCCACCACGAGGCCTAGGGATGGGGGTGCCCTTGCCCGCCTCTTGGCAGAGGCTGAGCCTGGATCCTGCCCTGGACTCTCAGACATGTCTGTGCCCCCACCCTATGTCACCCCTGCTCACCCCCCAGCCTTCCTCCTTCTCTTGGCCTTCGTGCCTCTTGCCCTAGGCCTTCCTCAGGGCAACGGCTGCTCTGATCCTGATGGTGAAGGGTGAAGGCTGAAGGCTGCGGCCTCCGTGTGCTAGGAAGGGAGCAGAGAGGCCACGCCATGGCTACACATTTCCTGTGTGGGCTGTTGACGACTGAAAAGGTGTTCGCAGAGTCACTGAGTGCAAACCAGAAGGTGGCCAACCTCGGGGGCCCTGCTGTCTCCAGAGATAATTAAGATCCACTCACAACTGGGAAAGGGCTCCACGCAGCTTGGTAAAAGCTGCATTTTCAATAAATTTGTTCTCTATTTGTGTCAGTCATCTGTGTGTTACTAATTGGTAATGGTCACTTGAGCCAGAAGAAAGGCCTCTGACCTCAGAGCCTTAGGAAATTTGAAAAGCGCCATATTCCAGAGTGCACAAATTTATGGCCCAGAGGCATGAGGGTATCGGGAAAGACTTAGCAAAGTCCGTATCACACTGTCAGATCTGAGCGTGTGGAAATGTGGATCTGGCCTGGAGTCAGAGGCGACCTTGCTCATTTATTTATGAAATGGCTGATAGGGGTGGCATTTGGATTCCATGGGAAACATTTCAAAAAGCATTTGAAGGGAGTCAATATTGCCACAGTGCTGAAAACGGAGAGGGGCCTGGATCAAGCCACTCCTGATGTCCAAACCTCTGGACTTACTGCTGACCTAAACTAAGAAATCATTTAAAATAAGCCAGGATGAGTTAGTGCTTTTGATGTTCACATTCAAAGTCAATATAAATTATTTACTCCACAGCATCAACCACTTCTCCTGTTTGAGGACACCTAGATCTTTCTGTGTGTGGCCGGCTGGGGGCCCTGTGTGTGGGGAGTGGGGGGACTTTGTTTCCTTGTGGCTTTTGAGAAAGCAAAACCTTGAGTCACCTGACTCCTCATCTTCTTTTGGAAGGAAACAGTATTACTTACAATAGTAGTGAGGGGCCAGATACAAGTTCCAGTTTCTGCTTTGGAGAATTGTGAACTTAGCACTCTTGACAAAGAAGATAGAGAATCGAAAGTGCCTGGAGAGACTCTCTGCTGAGCCCCTGTCCTCAGCCCATACCCTCTGCGGTGGCCAGCATCCTGTTCTGCCATGACTCTGGGTACATGTCACCTTGTCACCTGTCTGTGACCCCTCAGGGCCATGTCCGGGGTCCACAGCTTTGATTTGGGGGCAGTGGGAGGCACTTTCAGTTTGGTAAGGGTGCCTTTTTTAAAACTGTGGGTTAGAGCCAGGCATGGTGGTGCACATCTGTAATCCCAGTACTTGGGAAGCTGAGGCAGGAGGATTGTAGGTTTGAGGCCAGCCACCTCAGTGACTTAGCAAGACTATTTCAAAATAAAAAAATGAAAGAGCTGTGAGTGTAGCTCAGTGGTAGAGCATCCTCAGGTTCAATCCCCAGCACCACACACACACACACACACACGCACACATACACCCCACAGTTGGAATCACATGGCCAGCTTGGCTGCGGTGCTTGGGAGCTGCTGAGGACAGTGCTGCAGGCAGTGCCAGCTTCCACCTGTAGCTGTGGGTCCCCAGGGTGCTTAGGTTTCTCCTTTGTGGCAGTGCTGGTGCTGGAGTAGGCACTTGGTCTTGAACACTAGAATGTAGCCCAGCACCAGCCTGATGCCCCGGGCCTGGCCCTGGCCCTGTTGTGAGACACCAAATATGGCCTGAACTCCTAACTTCCCAGAGACCCCCACCTGCCATGCCCCGGATGGGGGGGGTGTATTGCCTGCTACGAGGGCTTCTCCTGGAGGCTGGGGCACCCTGGCTGGCACTGCCTACCGGCCCCTCCTCCCCTGGTGTTTGCACAGCGCATCATTGCCTGCTTGCTTATTTTCTTGGCTGTTTCCTGCTTTCCCCCAAGGTTTCCAGGAGCAGAGTGTGGGGACCCTGAAGCCTGCTGTCCCCTGCACTCCACCCCAGCACACTTGCCCTGTCAGGGGTTTCCAGACCCTAGAGAACAGTGAGCAGCTTGCAGGCTCCCAGCTGGGATGGACCCTGTTCAAATCCTGAGGATGGAGCTGGGCATTGTGGCAGACACCTGTAATCTCAGTACGTGGGAGGCAGAGATAAGAAGGTCGAAGGTTTGAGGCCAGCCTCAGCATTTTAGCAAAACTGTTTCAAAAATAAAAAGGGCAGGGGCTGTAGCTTGGAGGTAGATTGCCCCTGCGTTCCATCCCCAGTCAAAGTCTCTCTCTCTCTCTCTCTCTCTCTCTCGCACACACACACACACACACACACACACACACACACACACACTGGGGACCTAGGCGTGGCAGGAGGCCCTGCCCATCTCAGAAGCAGCGTGAGCCTACGGGGATGCTGGGCCTCCCTGGAGTAGCAGGACACCCAGGAGGCAAGGGGGCAGAGGAGGTGGCACGCATGGGGTTGCACACTCTAGTTGCCTACCCTGGGTGTCTACTGTCCCAGGGATGGTGGAACTTTTGGAGGTCAACACTTAGTGATGTGAATTCTTGGGGGCCTAAGGACTTTCAGGGCCTGGGGGTCTCCAGTTCTGGACAGAGGTCCTTGGGGCTTTGTTGGTTTTGACCTCTGACCATAAGACTGGAGGGCAGAAGAGTTCTCTGGGCTGTGGCCGTGTCAAGGACAGAACTGTGCTGAAGGGACTTGGGTCTTCCATCCGTTCCACTCCTCCGAGGTCTTTGGCTGAAGGAGGTGGGGGGCACAGCCAGCCGCAGGAACAGCAGGTGTGTCCTGCACGGGTCTGACCACTTGGATCACTGTCTGTGGGGACTGTCAGTGCAATGCTGTGGCCTCCAGGTGTGGCAGGAGGGGCCAGGCAGGAACCACGAATCCTCAACTGTTGACACCAAAGCCAGCCCTGGTGTGTGGCCTCAGGTGGCCCTGGGTGCTGGACAGGCCTAAGGGGATAAGGGCTATCTTCTGACCGCCTTGGCCGTGTGACCCGAGTGGCCACTGCCCAGCCAGCAGGCTGATGTTCCGACGAATGTGCACGACTTTGGGACGCGTTCCTAAGCACACGGATGGGCTTGGCCTCCGAATGTTACCTTTAACCATCTGGGGGTTTTCACCATCTAGCAGGGAACCGGAACTCTGTGGACCTGGTGGAGGGAGCTGGGGCCTGATGGCCTTCCCTCCCGTCTAGGTGGGCAGAGATCTGCAAGCCCCCTCGGGCAAGGGTCCCCTCTCATCACCAGACCCTTCCGAGCGGTGCTACTCTTGATAGGGTGGGAAATATTCTCGCAGACACCAGGCGCTTTTGTTCTGCCCTTGCATGTTGACCTTAAACCCTCCTAGACAGATTAGCAGACTCACCCCCTATGGGTGCAGAAGGCCGCTCACGGGGCTCACCAGAAGTGGGCCAACATGTAGGCTGACTCTGGCGAGCTTTGTGAGGGATGAAGTGCCACACTCAGAGGACACACTAACAGACCTTTAAATGATCAAGCAGCAGCCAGGCATGGTGGCACGTGCCTGCAATCCTCATACTTGGGAAGCTGAGACAGGAGGATCACAGGTTTGAAACCAGCCACGGCAACCTAGTGAGACCTCCTTATAGAATTCAAAGGGCTGGGGGTTTAGCTTAGAGGTAGACCACCTCTGGGTTAAATTCCTAGTACAAAAACAAAAAGCTGACCAAGCAGAATGCTGCCTTGATAAAAACAGCTTAAGGGGATAGAATTCCCAGTGCATGCTCCCCTCTTCCCTACCACAGCTGGCAATTCTGACTTTTGTGTCTTTAATTGATGAACATTAGCCATCAAAAATAGGAACTGACTATAGGAACTGTGGATGTAGCTCAGTGGTAGAGTGCTTGTTTAGGACATGCCAGGTTCTGGATTTGATTCCCAGCACTGCAAAAAAAAAAAAAAAAAAAAAAAGCCACAAGGAAATCTTTCACACACTGTTGTGGTTGGTGCTATAAATACTGGCAAAAATAGCCAGATGTGGTGGTGCATACTTGTATTCCCAGTACTTGAGAAGCTAAGACAGTAGGATCGCAGGTTTGAGGATAGGTCAGCAACTTAGACTCCAACCTAGCAAGACCCTGTTTCAAAAATAAAAATAAAATAGGGCTGGGGGTACCATCAAAAAAATAAAAAACCAAACTGGCAAAAGTAATTCTCACTATAGACGATGCTCTGAGGTTCCTCCCAGGTCCAGGACAGGGGTCCCCAGGAAGGGTACCATAGCCACAAGGTGGTTGCCCTGAGAAGGCTTCCTGGGTCCTTCTTGATGCGCATCCTTATCACCTAGGGTCACCTACGGGGTCAGTGCTGCTGATCCGTGTCAATTAAATTTTGCTGTGTTTGTGGCCAAATTTCTTGCATAAGCTTGGTTTGCCGAGGGTAAGTGGTAAGTAAACTTTGGAGTTCCTGCTTGTCTGAAAATGAGTCTGGATGGCCTGGCTTCTTGTACTTTTGGCTGGGTATAGAATTCTCGGTGCTTGAGAATGCCACCCCTGTCACCTGCACTCAGTGTTGTCAGGGAGACTCGCGGCTTGGCTGGCTTTTGCAGATAGGATTTACTGTCAGGCCTGAGGATTCTGGAATTTCATTGGAACAGGCTTGGAGGTGGGTCCTTTTTCATTACTTCTGACCTGGCTTTGGCAGGCTGTTTTCTCCCCAGTTGTTCTTCCAGTCTGAGGAAACACTGTTCTGCTATTTATACTTAATGATGTCTGCTCTTAGAACTTGTGTCCTGAGGTGGTTCTTTCTATCTCTGAATGTTCTGCTCTTGTTTTCTTTCCTTTTTCTCTCTTATTTGGTCTTCAGGTGTTTTTGCTTTTTTTCGGTTTGAGAAGTTGGAATGTAACTTACATATAGTGAAAAACACATGCTATTTTTTTCTTCTTTTGGTACTGGGAATTGAACCCAGAGGCAGTCTGTCTCCGAGCTACACCCCCAACCCATTTTATTTTTGAAATAGCTGTCTCGCTGAGTTGCTGAGGGTCTTGCTAAGTTGCTGAGGCTGACCTCCAACCTGTCTCAGCCTCCCAAATACTGGGATTACAAGTACCACCATGCCCAGCTAACACAGATTTTTAGTGTGCAAGTTGATAGGCGTTGACAAACGCACACACAGGTACAGGGCAGTCCTCCTCTCGCCTCCCAAGTGCTCTTGGCACTGGCTTCTACCTGCTCCAGAGGCAGCTACTGACCCTCGGACATCCCCTGCTCCCCTGGCGTTCCTTCTGTCTCTTTCCAGTTCTAGTCGGTGTGGACACCGTGGACATGCTCTTGTCTGGCTTTCTCTGTTCAGCTTGATGCTTTGGGATTCACTGTGCATCGTGGGCATTGGTTTTTCCTTGCACGGCTGAGTCATAGTCTACTGAGGACGGGGCACCACAGCTTGGTTTGTGTTCACCTAGCCACAGGTGTTTCACCTTCCAGGTGGGGCTGTAGTGAATGGAGCTACTACAAATACCCATGTGCCTGTCTTCCCAGACTTGTCCCCTTTCTCTCAGCTGGATCTCTGAAGGGGAATGGCTGGATGCAGAGCAGGTGTAAACCTGTCGTTGATCTCAGCAGTTCAGGAGCTGGAATGATCAGTCTTTCAAATTTAGCCCTTCAGGGTAGGTTCGAAGTGGTATCTCCGTGTGGTTTTACTTTATTATTTTTTAATTTTTTTTGGTAGTAGGGATTGAACCCAGGCTCATTCTCCCTCCAAGCTATACCCCCAGCCCTATTTTATTTTATTTATTTTGAAACAGGGTCTCACTAAGTTGCTAAGGGTCTTGCTAAGTTGCCGAGACTGGTCTCAAACTTATGATCCTTCTGTCTCAGCCTTCCAAGAACTGGGATTGCAGGCGTGTGCCACCACACTAGGGTTCAGTGGTGTTGTCATTTTCCCAGGGACTCATGGTGCTCAGCACCTTCCATGTGCCATTGGCCACTTCTTCTTTTGGTGAAGTATCTGTTCACGTCATATGTTTTTATTGAGTTATAGAAGTCTCTAGATTCAGGGTTGGAGTCCTTTCTCAGAGATGCATACCAAGAATGGTTTTTCTCAAGTTCATGGCTTGGCTTTTATTCTCTTAGATAAATAACCATTTTAAGGAGCAGACCATGTTTCCATTTTATTATCTACATTAAAGATTAACTTTTCTGTACTTAATATTTCACCAAGTTATGGAATATCTTTTTTAAAACTTGAGCTCTTCCTTCCTTCTTTCTTTCCTTCCTTCCTTCCTTTCTTCCTTCCTTCCTTCTTTGAATGGGAGCCTAGCTTTACTTTACAAGAACTCTTTCTTGACTGTTCCTGTGTGTATGTGTGTGTGTGTGGTACTGAGGATGGAACCCAGGGATGTTCTACCTCTGAACTATACCCCTAGCCCTTTTTAATTTTGAAACAAGGTCTCACTAAGTTGCTGAGGCTGGCCTTGAACCTGCAATCCTGTTTCATCCTCCCAAGTCCTGGGATCCTAGGCATGTACCCCTGTGCCCAGCTGGACTGTTCCTTTTTATTTTTATTTATTTATTTATTTATTTATTTATTTATTTATTTATTTATTTATTTTTTGCGGTACTGGGGATTGAACTCAGGGGCATTCTACTTCCGAGCTATACCCCAGCCCTATTTTTTATTCTTTATTTTGAAACCAAGTCTCACTAAGTTGTGGAGTGCCTCACTAGGTAGCTGAGGCTGGCCGAGAACCCGGATCCTCTGGTCTCAGCCTCCCGAATGCTGGGATTACAAGCGTGTGCCACCACGCCTGGCTCTGGACTGTTCCTTTTTAAATAGATGCATGCCAAGTCCTTGGGTCTTTATGGGAATATTAATTAGAGGCATTCCAGGAGCAGCTTCTTGGTCTGGGTTTGGCCATGCTGACGATTTCTCTTGGCTGTTGGGCTCTGTTGATAGCACTTGCGCTGCAGAGAGGGATCTGGAGGTTGTTGGGAGAATGGCCTAATGGGTGCAGCCACCAGCTGGGATGTACTTCCTTACAAGATGGCTCTTGTGACCCTCCAGGCCTTCTGGAAGGGTCCTGGGGGTCTGTGGTCCCTTTCACCCCTGATCTCTCTTACCATCCATCCAAACTCACCTGCCTTCTGTCTCCCTGGAGTTCTGAGTTCCACAGACGCTCTCTGTTCTGCATTCAGTGCTGTTCAGTTTCCTTCGGTAAATACACATGTCTGTTTTCTCTCTGCCCGATGGGAGGAAGAAGGCATTGCCTCGTGGGACTCTTGGACCAGGGCCAGGAGGTGAAGCCGAAGACCTGTGAGCTCTGCGTACATTCTGAGTGCTCAGTGCTAAGAAGCCATTGAAGGATTTGGGGGAGGGAAGGGCCAGATCCGGGTGGACTGTAGGGGAGTGAGGCAGGGCCAGGTGGAGCAGATGCCAGGGCAGTGGGGCAGGGAGGTGGTGCTGGGGCGAGCTGCACAGTGCCAGTGGTTGCCCTGCTCGAGCACCTGCTTAGGGGTCCTGTATGACAACGGTGGTGTTGACTTGCTCCCTGTTTTAAATTTCAGGCCAGTAGGTTAATTCTGTGGGCTTAGGCGGCTGCAGCAGCCTGACGCCAAGAGAGGCAGACTTTGTCCTCCTGCCTTGGAGGGCCCACTGTCGGGTGCAGAGACGTCTCCATCTATGTCTCAGCTCTGCTCTCTGGCACATGTCAGTGTCTCTTCTGGTCCAGTCCCTGGGGTCTCAAGCCCTTCCTCCAACTTGTATACATTTGCAGCAAAGTGATATTTCATTATTTTAACAAATGCAGAAAGTAAGCAGTTTTTATGAAAAAAGTGCACAGAATTGGCCATGTGGACTGAGGATGTCTCTGGCTTCTAGAACTCTCTTCTGGGGTCCCCAGGTGGAGGCTACACCCTCCGGATTGTGGGACCCGAGGGAGCAGGTGTCTTGGCCCGTCACTCTGTGGGGAAGGAGGAAAGTCTGGTCCCACGGCGGGGGATTGCTGGGATGTGCTGCGTCTCCGGCATCCCCAGCCCAGGCACCTGCTGTCCTTCCCTGCAAAGAGGCAGAGCTAGGGGCAGGAGCTGCCCATTGGCTTGTGTCTCCCTCTCCAGGACCGGAAGCTCACCAAGCTGGAGCGACAGCGCTTCAAGGAGGAGGCGGAGATGCTAAAAGGCCTGCAGCACCCCAACATCGTCCGCTTCTATGACTTCTGGGAGTCCAGCGCCAAGGGCAAGCGGTGTATTGTGCTGGTGACAGAGCTGATGACCTCAGGGACGCTGAAGACGTAAGTGCATGCACTGCGAGCTGGGTGTTCTCAGCGTGAGCGGGGTCATGATGACCAGAGGGCCACTGAGCCCTGGGGCTGCCGCAGCTAACACTGTGACCCAGCACCCTGCCTCTTGGAAGGGTCCCTATGGGTGACAAGTCTGTGTCCTTTGGCCAATGGTAAGTCCCTTCCCTAAGGGAAAAGAAACAAATCAAAGAAGCCCGCATTGTCGTCTAGCATTTGCCCCCGCTGGCTTCCTGGGACCCACAGGACCTGTCCCTGTCTAGGACTCGACTTCCCCATGCGGTGGCTTGGCTGTCTACCCTGTCTGGGGCTTCGCTCTGGCCATAGGGTTATTTCCGCCTGGGTGCTGCCCAGCATGTTCCTGTGGCTTAGAAGCACTGGGCAGCACTGGGCACTGGACAAAGCAGGGCGAGGGGTCAGGAGTTTGGTGGCCATTCCAGCCTGCCCGTTCCCCTGAGGCCCCAGTTTGCACTGTGGGGACATAGGACATCCCTGCTGGGTGACCAGCCTGGGTTGTCTAAATCGTTTGACCCGTGGCCTCAGGCAGGAGCTCGTGTCCCCCTGCCAGGGGCAATCTCACGAAGGCATGCCTGGCCTCACCAGCTACGGTTCCTGGGGAGTACCTCGGAGCAGAGCATGCAGGCAGCCAGTTGCAGGGAGCCTGGCCTTTACCCCTGCCCTGGGTGTTCCCACAGCCCCCAGGCTTCCTTCACCCTCACCCTCACCCTCACCCTCATCCTAAGCATTCACAGGCTGGGACCCTGTTCTGCCACAGCGACTGTGATGCTGACTGGGCACCGTTTTGGGGCGAGATCAGGATTGTGCTGCCATGGCCCCTATAGCGGGGGATCCAGCGCAAGGAGCCTTCCCCTCTCACCCCTCTCCTCCCCCGAGGGGCCCTAAGTGTGCAGAGACAAGTTGGGAAGTGGGCCAGGCGGTTCTGCAGACGTTCCCTGGTGAGCAGTTGTGCTCTGCTCTCCCAGGTACCTGAAGAGGTTCAAGGTGATGAAGCCCAAGGTGCTGCGCAGCTGGTGTCGGCAGATCCTGAAGGGACTGCTGTTCCTGCACACCAGGACGCCGCCCATCATCCACCGGGACCTCAAGTGCGACAACATCTTTATCACCGGGCCCACTGGGTCCGTCAAGATCGGCGACCTGGGCCTGGCCACCCTCAAGAGGGCGTCCTTCGCCAAGAGTGTGATAGGTGAGCCACGGAGGACCGACAGCATCCCAGGGCCACCTCAGACTCGGGCCAGGTGTCCTGGCTTCCCTCCCAACCGCTAGTGGCTCGGCCAGGGGACCGCTACCCACCCCAGAGTCACATGCTGACTCTGCCCCTTGCTGCCCTCTCTGTCACACTGGGGGCTGGATGCTCTCTGCATGCATTTCTGGCTGTGTTCGGCGCCAGCTCTGCTGTCCACTGTGGTGATGACCTGGGCCGGGTGCCAACTTCCTGTGGTATGTGTAGGCATTTTGGTCTCTCAGGAGAGGGAAGTGGCCCCACCACAGAGGAACTGGGAGCATGCTGTGGCAGGCGGTGCCGAAGCTGGCCGAGGCAGGTGGGAAGTGGTATGTCGGCAGGCTGCAGTGTGCTCAGCCCCCGGAGGTCCTGGTGCAGAGGAACTGAGGGGCCCCCAGACCCCCAGTCGATCCTCAGGGGCTTTGGAAAGACACGAGTGGAGGGGTGTGTGCAGGGTCTCTGTGACAGTGTGGTCTGGAGGCCGGAGTGGGACTGGGAGAGTCAGCTGAGACCCTGCCGCTTGGGAGGCTGCTCTCTGCACAAGCAGGACAATGGGTGGTTGGTCTTGGGGCTTTGTGAATTCATGCTTTCTCTGCATATTTGGGGGCAGAACTTATTTGAGGAGAGCAAAGCCCTGGTGTCTCTGGGAACTGCTCTGGTTGGGAGGTGTTTTTAGAAAGTAGTATCGGCAGTGGCCCTTTGGACACAGGTCTCTGGCAGCACCAGGGGAGTTGGGTGGTGGAGGGCAGGCACTGAGGTGGCATCAGCTCCTTTATCTGTGGAGCAGGTGGTTCGGGTGAGGAGAGCGGGCTGGGCTGCCAGCGGCCCGGGGCGGTGTATGTGCTGTACCGGATCTGACTGGGCCCTGACGGGGTGGGGTGAGGGCTGTATCTGCAAAGGTGGTCATGAAGCAAGCAGAGCCCTCCCGGAGGGCATCCCGGAGGTGGTGATGATGGAACCAGACCCAGTGGGGAGTGAACAGAAAGAGAGGTCCAGGTGAACTGAGAGGATGATTCTAGAGAGGGCCGCAGGCTGGCCATGGGTGGGCTGGGCATGCCTGGCAGAGGTTAGAGAAGGATGGGTTGTGCATACTTTGTGGCCATCACAGACAAGCATGTCAGGGAGACATGCTTGTCTCCTTGCTTATCTCCTTGCTGGGAGAGAGGGATGTGGGCTCTGCCTGTCCAGTGAGAAGGTGGGCCAGGCCCAACCATGTTGGCTTGGTTTTCCTCTAACATAAATCATGACGACAGTTAGGGCTAGGAGTGGGAGCTCTGATTTCCATAAAGGAATTCTTTTTTCTTTTATCAAAGACCCAGAAATAGACAGATCCTAACATGGGCAGTTGTCACAGGCTATAGGAAAAGTTTAATGTCAAGACAGAGTAGGTCCCTCTCACACCTGCGAGGCTGCAGCTCCCAGCCCTTGCCCACTGGAGAACCAAGGTGCCTCATAGCCCAAAGCTACAAAGCCACAGCAGAAGGCCTGGGCTGTCCCTCCTGCAGGAGGGCTCTGGGCTGCTCGAGGCCAGATCCTCAGTGTCTGATATCATGCTGCAGGGACCAGGAGGGGAGCTGGGGCCCGAAGTTGCCACTTGGACATGTGGCTTGTCTGCAAGGAGCTGGGTGTGGACGGTGTGCAGGGGATGGGGTCACGGTCTCCTGTGGGCAGCCGTGTGGCAGACAGGCGATGGCACACACAGCAGAACAGTGGGTGGGACTGCCTACTGGACACACACATGTCTATGTATGAGTGTACTCATGCACATGAACACACTCGTTATTTCTGAAATTCAGATTTCAATGACCACAGGGAAAGGAGAAGAACAGAGTGCTCCAGCATCCGAGTGTAGAATCGGGCATTACCAGGGTCCCTCTGCCAGATCCAGAGCCCACCCCCCAGAGCCAGGCCTGCTGAGGCCTTGGGGATATTTCATGCAGAACACAGTCCTCAATTCCTGCAGGTCGATCTCAGAAGAGATGGAGCCCGGAGACCCTGCTGCCTTTGCCTGGGCCCTAATGCCCAGCTGTGTGGGCAGCTGGGTGATGGGGACTCCTGCAGGGGCCAGGGAGTGGCAGCTCAGCTTCCAGTCTCCAGTTGGCAGCCCTGGGGACCAGGTTGTCCCCAGACTCCTCCCTGTGGGGGGCGTGGCCAGGATGAGGGAGGACACGCCTCTGAGACTCCTGGCTTCTAGCAGGAAAAGGTTTTGCTGCGGTTGATGGCTGTCATCACTGTGCTGTCCCACAGGGCTCCTGGCAGATGGCATCACTGGACTCCGTTGCCAGTGGCATCGAGGGGCTCTGGTGAGTGAGCTCTTGCTTCCTGCACCTTGGAGCTTCCTCCTGAGCACCACATCTCACTGTGTGTCCATTGCCGCTCTGGCGGGTCCTCCTTAGTGGTCAAGATGCAGATGATCTAGGCCCAGGCAATAGGTGGTGAGGCCCTTAGGGTGGCCATGGGACCCAGGGGCAGGAGGGGATGGCAAGGGGTCTGAGAACATGTGTCACGTTGCCAGCAGCCTGGGATCCAAGCCACGGCCGAGGCTGCTGTTACCTGCGGTCTTCATCTGTGGCTCTTGTAACTTTTTGCCTAGCCTAGCAGAACACTCATCATTATTCTGTGACAAACTGTGGAGTGGAAAGAAGCTTAAAGATGTTAACTTAAAAATTACCAGTGCAAACCAGGAGTGGCCCCATGCCTGTAGTCCCATTATTTGGGAGGCTGAGACAGAAGGATCACAGGTTCGGGGACAGCCTCAGCAACCTAGTGAGACTCTGTTTCAAAACAACAGCAAAAAGGGCTGGGGGGTCCCTTTGTTTCTATTTATAAAAATGCTTTCCTATATGTATCCTTGATAAGATTTTGAAGAAATCATGTAAGATGATAAAGCATTTGAATGGTACAGTAGGTGTAAAGAGAATTCAGTTTAAAAGAGCATTTGTTTTTGCATTAAATGTTTATTTGAAATGATTTTGTACATAAAGTTCAATAATATTTTAAAAAAAGGGCTGGAGGTGTAGCTCAGAGGTAGAAAGCCCCTGGGTTCAATTCCCAGCACCCCCCCCCCCCAAATTTTTTCTTTTTTCTTTTTTTTCTTTTTTTTTTTTGCGGAACTGGGGATTGAACTCAGGGGCATTCTACCTTCGAGCTATACCCCCAGCCCTATTTTTTATTCTTTATTTTGTAACCGAGTCTCACTAAGTTGCGGAGTGCCTCACTAGGTAGCTGAGGCTGGCTGTGAACCCGGATTCTCAGGTCTCAGCCTCCCAAATGCCCCCCCAAAAAATTTTAAAAAATTACCAGTGTAAAACATTTCAACATAACCATATGATACAAAAACACAAGAGGATAAAAACTCCCAGTGCAAGGTGCCTCTGACTCAACTTGGCCTATTGTTTCTGATAGATCCTTCCAGAGTTCTGCATTCCTGAACATAAATTCGTGCACTCCTGTGTTCCTCTCTTTTATTCATGCTTCTTTGATTAAACACATAATGTGTGTTAAATTGAAACGACGGATTAAAGAAACCCCAGCATGTTCTTTTTACAGCAATTCATTGATTTGTATGATTTCTGCATCATTTTTTTT
>PVLC010011577.1:0-46691 GCA_004027655.1 Graphiurus murinus | reverse complement strand
ATGTACTTACAAGATCACATCAAAGTCAATCACTAAACTGACCAGGAGATAGGGGGAGGGTGGGTGGGAATTGGGGAAGGGTTAATGAGAAATATGTGCATGGATGTCTTTACCTGTACTAGCTTGTACCCAACAAAAATGTGTGATTAACCCTGTTGTACCCAAGAAATGTATAAAATTCCATGCTAAAAAAAATAAATTAATTAATTATAAAAAAAAAAGAAATGGGTAGAAAGGAAACATAAAGGAAAATATAACTTCACTGTGAAAGCCTGGTGCTAAAGTTCCTCATGCCCTCACTTTCCACGCTGGTTCTCTGTCCCAGGCTTATCTCTCTCAAATTCCTGGGAAATCTGCAAATCTTAAAGTTAAGCAAAAACTCACTCACTTATCATAATTATCATGTGCACTCTAACTAATCCTTCCATTAAATGGTTTTGGTAGGAGAGATATGGTATCTTGAGACATCTCTAATTCAGGTGTTTCCAGTATTATCTATTGATCAGACAGTGGAGACCATGATCAGTCCAAGATCCTGAAAATGACCGGGTCACCACCAACCTCTTGTGATGACCACACTGTGTCACCAGACACACCTTCACCAAGCCCTTCACCAAGTGCCTTTCCAAGAGGGGCCATGAACCCCTAAAACATCTCTCTTACTCTGGAAATGGTCCACATATTGCACCCATCCATCAGTCCTCCCTCCCTCCCTTCTTTCCTTCCTTCCTGGGGACTGAACCTAGGGGCATTCTACCTCCAAGCTACAACCCAGCTCTTTTTATTTTGTAACAGGATCATGCTAAGTTGCTCAGGGACTCACTGAGTTGCAGAGGCTGGCCTCATACCTGTGATACTCCTGACTCAGCCTCCCACGTACTGGGAAGACAGGCAGGCCACAGACAGCTATAATGCATATTCCTTGCTTTACTTCAAAGGTGCCTGTCTCTTAAGATGGCTCCTGTGCATACTCCTTGCTTTCTTGAATAAACCTGCCTATGCCTCTGGCTGGCGCCTGCCCAACTTCTTTTCTGTCATGTAAGCCAAGGAGCCTGTGATTGTTGAGTTCCCCCCACCCCAGAACTCCTCTGACCCTCTTTTCCTGTGACCCATAGAGACAGAGCATGGATTCGTGGCCAGAAGCTAGGAAGGGGGAGTGGCTGCTAAGGGGCAGGGGGCTTGTTTTGGGGTGATGGAAATGGCTTGTGCTGAGGATCGCGCGATTCTGAATATGCTAAAAACCACTGAAATGCATACTTTAAACGGACGAATCATGTTGTATGTGACATACCTCAATAATGCTGTTTTCAGAAAGGAACAAACCTAATCCTCACAGCCCTTTGAGGTAGGCACTGAAGAGGAAACCGAGGCAGGAGGTCCTCACTCTCACATTCGACTGGAAAGGGACAAAGGGAAGCAAACCCCTCCCTACTCAGCCCTTCCCAACAAGATGGCTCCATTACCCTACTGTGGACGCCAAAGGTTTGGGGACACAGCCCTGCACAGCTGACGCTTAGCGAGCTGCCAAGTCCTTGGCTGGGCACAGAACAAGGCCCAGGGGCTCTTTCTGTGCATGGCTGCTGCGCTCAGGCTTCCAAGGCGCTGGCTCAGGGTGAGTCCGGCCTCCCCAGCCGTTCCACCACCCTCCACCCCTGCACCGGGCCCTCGCTCAGCGCGTCCTTTGCCACTTCCCTCCAGCCCGCCTGGCTCCCTAGACAGACAATCTGCTTTATGTCCTCTCTGCCTCCCTGCCCCTTCTTCTCGGCTTTCTCTCCATTCACGCATTTTCTCGGCCGGGCATTTTTTCCTATAACATCATGTCTGATGCAGACTTTCCTAAAAGCACCCTTTCAGGCCGCCCAGCCCCCGGGGGTCGCACCCCTCCTCCACCCAGACGGCCTCTCCACCCCCCATTCAGGAAAACACAATGCACATTTTCATATCAAAAGCTGCCCCCAGTACCCAGGCCACAAATTCTTCAGAGAAAGCAGAGGAGATAGCTGCCATCATTGATAAATAGGAAATATACCCCTTGTTAACTCTGCCTTCAACAGGACACCTTTGCATTGTCTTCTCTGGGGAGAAGAGGTCTTTTTCCAAGGCTCTGGGAAAGGGCAGTCCACCCTTAAGCCACGAAAGCAGGCCAGACTGGAGTGGGGGCTCCTGGAAGCTGACCTCTGGGGACCTTCCCAAGGGACAATGAGCTGATGGGTGGCCTCGCTCTTTGGCCCGTCCTCAAGCTCAGGCAAGCTCTGTCCTGGGCAGCTCCACTCTATCTGGTGAGGCCCATGGCTTGAGCTCGGGGAGGTAGGACAACAGGAACTTACACACTGAAAAGTGGGACAACCACTACGGAGATCAGTATGGAAGCTCCTCCAAATGGTGAAAGGGGATTGGAGGAGGGAGGGAGGTGGGGAAAATGATGGTTTAAATAAGGTTACACCCCTGTGAGGTATGGGGAGGGAGGCGGCATATGGAGGGAAATAGATCAAGTGAGGTGTGCATGTATGGATGTATCGCTTTGAATCTCATTATGATGTATAATTACATTACACTAATAAAAGTCCAAAAAAAAAAAAAAAAAAAAAAGCAGGGCATGGCGGAGCATACCAGTAATCCGGTAATCCTAGTACTTGGGAGGTTGAGATGGGAGGATTGCAGGTTTGAGGCCAGCCTTGGCAACTTAGTGAGACTCTGGGCAACCTAGCAAGAACCTGTTTAAAAACAAAAAATTAAAAGGGCTAGGGGTGTAGCTCAGAGGTAGAATACCTCTGTGTTCAATCCCCAGTACCACAGGAGGAGAGAAAGGGAGGGAGGGAAAAGGGGAGGAAACGGAACTACACATGACCCTGTGATACTGCTCCGCTGTACCTTTCCCAAAGAATTAAAGTTAGAATGCAATAGTGTTACACTTACATGCATGCCCATGTAAGTGAAAACAAGGAAATCAGAGAGATATAGGAAGAAAAAAAGGGGAACAGGAGAAGGAAGGGGCTCAGAAGGAAGCACCCCATCATCACAGCAATACCCTTCCTGGTGTACGGCATCAGACAGTAGAACCCCAGGGTGTCACCAGCTTGTCCTTCTGGAGCAAGAGATGGAGAAGCTAAAGCCTAGTGACAAAGGACTTAGCTCAGGCCACACAGGTAGCTGGAGGCTGAAGACCTCGAAGACTTCCCAAGGTTGTCGGGGGCTCTGCCCACCACAGTTCACCAGGAGGCACCTGCCCCATTGGTCCCCTGGGGTGTTCTGCAGAGCATCTAGCCCCTGTGGACAAGGGTCAGAGTGGCTTGCTGTCTCCAAAGACACTTCTACAATCTGCCACAAATGTAGAGAGATGGAAGGAAAGGGCTACCCAACCCTTCTGCTCATGGTTTGTTTTGTTTTTTTCTCATGGGAGGACACAAAGTCCCTTCTTCTGAGGCTCAGGAGACCATGCCAGACCAACGGGATGCAGCAAGTTCCCCTGTGCAAGGCTGCCTGGAGCTCCAGAGAGCTCGGCCACCGCCTGTTCACTGTCTCTGGGGGCCTTGGCCTCGGGAAATGTCAAAGCCATGTGTCACGGCGCCTGGGTGGGAGGATGAGTCAGGGCACAGACCTGGGCTCCTGCCTGTCTTCTGCTTTCCTTGAGTGTGTCTACGAAGCTGGCTTTCAAATGAACTCCAGCGCACGTGGGCAGGAGCACTCAGGAGCCTCCGGGGAGCAGGCCTCCTTTTCAGGCAGGAGCCCTGCTGTTGCTTCCTGACAAAGCGCTCTAAGAAGGAGAGCAATCAATTGGTCCACAGGGAAGCTACATGCCCCAGGACTGGGGATTCACCAAGCATGATGAGTCTTGGGAGAACACCTGGGAAGTACCTCCACTTTCAACTCGCCCACCCCAAACTCAAAAGTCTTGGACTTTCTGAGTCAGTCTCAAGATGCTCTGATCTCCCCACCCCCATGAATGATCCTGGCTCACTGGTTCTTCATAGTCTCACTCTTAGGGGACCCTCCCATGCACCCCGGGGGGTACCCACCCTGCAGGGGCTCAGGCCCCTCGCTCCACACCCATCCTGACAGGGAGCCTCTCTCAGGGCATCAGGTTCCAGAAATACAGGCTTGCCCTCAGGTGGTGCTGGCCCAAAGAGGGACCCAGAGGCACAGGGGGCTACAGTCAGGACAAGTCAAGAGGGACCTATAGCTCTGACAGAATACAGAAGGAAGGAAGGCTTCCCAGAACTTACAATGGTATCATCTTTTATCTCCACTATTTATTTGTTTGTTTGTTTATACTGTGATACTGGGGATTGAATCCATGGCCTCGCATGTGCTAGGCAAATACCCTCCTTATTTTTTTGAAAAATACCCCAGCTTTTTTTTCAACTTTTTATTTTGAGATGGGGTCTTGCTAAGTTGCCCAGGCTGGTCTCAAACTTGCGATTCTCTTGCCTCAGCCTCCCAAGTAGCTGAGATTGCAGGCATGCACCCCTACGCTGGTTATACTTCTATTTTTTTTTAAACTCAAATAAAACACTAATACTATTTTTTCAAAATATAAAATACTACCAAAATACACACATTTAATACATATTTAGAGATAATTTTTTTTTTTTGCAGTACTGAAGATGGACCCTAAGACCTTGCTTTTGCTAGGCAAATATTCTACTACTAAGCTACAAGCCAAAACCCTTACAGTAATTTTATCTCGCCCCCAAATATCTTAATATAGTTATGAAGAACTTTTCTAGGTATGCACATATATATTTTTTCTTTTCTTTTTTTTTTTTTTTTTGGTTTGGGACATTGAACCTAGGCGCCTTCTACCCTAGAGCTACACTCTCTCTCTCAGTCCTTAGGGTCTTGCTAAGTTGCTGAGGCTGTCCTCAAACCTGCAATCCTTCCTGTCTCAGTCTCCCAAGCACCGGGATTACTATATTCAGATTTTTTTTCTTTTTCTTCTTTTTTTTTTTTTTTTTGTGTGTGGTACTGGAGGTTGAACCCAGGAGCATTCTGCCTCTGGGCTACGCCCCCAGTCCTATTTTTTATTCTTTATTTTGAAATAGGGTCTCACTAAGTTGTGGAGGGCCTCACTAAGTAGCTGAGGCTGGCTGAGAACCAGGATCCTCCAGTCTTGGCCTCCCAAGTACTGAGATTACAAGTGTGCACGCCCAGCTACCATATATATATATTTTTTAAAGAAACAAAAAAAATGTATCTGACTGGTCATACTGTTATACTGTTTTAAATCCTGCTTTCCTACCTTTACTCCTTTTAAATATATAAATAATGTATAACACCTGAATAGCTGATTCATATGTATTTCATTTTATGGCTAAATTAGTTTGCCTAATCCACCCCCCCCCCCCCTTTTTTTTTTTTTTTTTTTTTTGGTACTAGGGATGGAACTCGGGGGTGTTCTACCTCAGAGCTAGACCCTCAGCCACATATTATTTTTATTTTGAAACCGGGTCTCTCTAAGTTGCTGAGGGTCTTGCTAAGCTGCTGAGGCTGGTGTTGAACCTGGGACCCTCCTATCTCAACCTGCTTGGGGTGCACAACAAAGGCATCCTCTTTCAACGGGAGAGTGCCATTCTCCCAGCATCTTCTCCCGCATCTTGCTATATAATCATTTTCAGAAGTGGGCCCTTCCAAATACAGCTGACTCTCATTATTCATGGAGGCTACATTCTATAAAACTGCTCCAAACACTCAGATACTGCAAATGGAACCACTG
The DNA here is from genome assembly GCA_004027655.1 of Graphiurus murinus. NCBI lineage: Eukaryota > Metazoa > Chordata > Mammalia > Rodentia > Gliridae > Graphiurus > Graphiurus murinus. The sequence goes on along the minus strand of PVLC010011577.1, from coordinate 40,978 downwards.
CCCACTGCTTCTGGGGGAAACATGAGCCTAGGTTCCTGCGAGCCTCTTGTCACCATATTCCCACAAATGGGTCAATACAGAATCTGCTTTATGTATGTTTCTGTTAAAGACACTTTGTGAGACAGGCACAGTGGTGCATGCCGTAATCCCAGTGCTTGGGAGGCTGGGACAGTTCAAGACCAGTCTCAGTAACTCAGCAAGACCCTCAGCAACCTAGCAAGATTCTGTTTCAAAATAAAAGATAAAATCCGGCCAGGGGTATAGCTGGGAGATAGAATGTCCCTGGGTTTAATCCCCAGTACTAGAGTGGGGGAAAAAAAGCACTTTGTTTAATCTATACTATTGACTCATTCGTATTGAACTCTGCATAGTCCAACTGCATAAAAATTCATCCAATACATGTATTTTCACCAAAAGGCTCATCGCAGTCTTCTAGGACTCAGGGACACTAGACAGCCCGTCAACACCGTGCTTCGAGAACATAAATAAAAGTAGCAAAATGTAAAAATCGTGGCACCCAGCAGAAAGGGTGCTTGTTTACAGTGTGTGAGCTGAAACTTGTTTACATCAGGAGTGCAGGAACAGGAGGGGGAGCACCTCCTCACTTGACCCCAGCTGGGAACAGGGCAGGGCATCAAGCAACTCCCCTCTCTGTGAACCACCACAGAAGCACTGTTTATCGATACACTTTAGCCAGTGGGTGAATTTGCCAATATGGAACCCACACACAATGGAGGTCAGTGCTTCTCCTCTTCCTGTCCTTGGTTCTGCTGTTTTTCTCTGGGCCTTGTTTGGATTCCCTTTACATATCCTTAGAAAGGCAGGATCTGTACCAGCTGAGCACCTGTTAACAGAGCGGCCTGCCTTTGGGGCTGCGGCTCACCTGTGCAGCTTCTCAGAAATGGGGAGGAGAAAGCAAGGTTCTGCCTGGCTTGAGCTGTTTACCAAGGGAGCATCTTTGTGTGTGTGTGTGTGTGTGTGTGTGTGTGTGTGTGTGTGTCACACTGGGATTAGAACCCAGGGGTGTTCTGCCTCTGAGCTACACCCCCAGCTCGATTCTATTTTGAAACAGCGTCTCACTAAGTTGCCGAGGCTGACCTCAAACCTGCGATCCTCCTGTCTCAGCCTTCCAAGTACTGGATGATAGGTAGGTGCCACCACGCCCAGCTGGAGCATCTTCTTTTAATCCCTGCTGCTGGTTTCCTCAAGACTCTGATTAGATAATATATGGGAAAAATTACAATGTCTGACAGATATGTCCTCTCCACCCTGGGGGACCTGCGCCTCAAAGAATAGAAAATATATTGCTTTTCCCAGAATGTACCTTTCCTCTTTGACATCTCCACCTCTCTCCCAACACACACACACACACACACACACACACACACACACACACACTGCTTTTAGTCTGGTTATCTGGGATTTGTAGTGTGTGACTAGTGTAGTGGGTTAAAAAGGAGCTCCCCAAAGATAGGTTCATCACCTACCAGTTTCTGCAAATGTGACCTTATTTGGAAATAGTCTTTGCAAATGGGAATTAAGGGTGTGTGTGTGTGTGTGTGTGTGTGTGTGTGTGTGTGTGTGTGTAGTACTGGGGGTGGAACCTCAGGACATTCTACCTCCAAGCTACATGCCCAGACCTTTTTATCTTTTATTTTGAAACAAGTTCTAAGTTGCTGAGGCTAGCCTCAAACCTGCAATCCTCCTGTGTCAGCCTCCCAGGTAGTACAGGGATTACAGGTTTTTGCCACTCAGTCGACCTGACAAACTTCTTCCTTAATCCATCTATTGATGGAATGGATAACAGCGCACCAGGTCATTACCATAAGTGAATGGGTTTCCAGTTCTCTTATAAAGTTGTGAGAAAAGATCTGTAGTCCTCCCAGACATTTGGGAGTGACTGGCCTCGAGCCAGCTTGGCGAGTGAGGGTGAGAGGAACTTTAGCACCAGGCTTTCAGGTTAAAGTTACAGTCTCTTTTGCCTCCCTTTATGTCTCCTTCCTTCCTATTTCTTTTATTTGTTCTATGCTATCTCAGAGTGAGGCCAGCAGCCACCAGAGGCTGGAGAGAAGCATGGAACGAGTGCTCCTTCAGAGCCTCAGAAGAAACCAACCCTGCGGATTCCTGGATTTGGTACCTTTTGCTCCCTGAACCACAAAAGAAATTTCTATTCATTTTTTTTGGGGGGGAGGGGCTGGTGAGCATTGAAATTAAATTCAAGGGCATTCTATCTCAGAGCTACACCTCTAGCTGTTCCTATTTTTTGTTTTGAAATAGGGTATTGCTAAGTTGCTGAGGCTGGCCTTGAACCTAGGATCCTCTGGTCTCAGCCTCCCAAGTACTGGGAATACAGGCATAGGCCACCAAGTCCAGTGAGATTTCTGTTCTGTGAAGCTACCCAGTTTGCGGTAAGTTGTTACCATGGTTCTAGGAAATTAATACACCTGGATGGAACAAGTTGTGGGATGGGCGGGGCAGGGGTGGCATGTTTTCTCACTAATACAGACCATGAGCGTCTGGGTCAGGTTCCCCCCCCCCCCCAGGGAGGCCCTCCTGCAAGCATTTGCATGAAGCAAAACCAGGTCAGCGGATACAAAGCAGAGAAAGACTAGGAGAAAATAATGGTGCCCTATATAACAAAGGGTTTGTAACCACAATATATAAAGAACTCCAACGAATAAGAGTGAGCGACTACACACACACACACACACACACACACACACACACACACACACACACTAACACACAGTTCTACATTTGCATGTTATAGAAAAGGAAACCTAAATAACCAATAAGCATATGAAAAGATTCCTTAACCTCACCAACACTCAGTCATATGCAAATTTAACCAACAATGCAAATGCAAATTTAAACAATGCACCCATCAGACTGACAAAAATATACAAGTCTGACAATACCAAGTGTTAGCTGGGGTGGGGGATGAAAACTTCTTAGAGAGCAGCAGGGGACTGGGGCAATCATCTTGAACAGCAATTTGGCAGTAGCTAGCCAAGCTGGAAATGACCAATTAGACTTCCTAGAGAAAGCACACATGGCCCCAGGAGACACACACTAGGTGACTCGGTGCAACAGTGTTTGAAACAGGAAAACACTGCCAAGGCCAGTCTCAGCAAGTGGCAAGACCCTCAGCAACCTAGCGAGACCGATTAAAAACAAACAAATAAAATAAAATAGGGCTAGGGGTGTAGCTAAAAGGTAGAATGCCCTTGGATTCAAGCCAAGGAAAGGAGAGGAGAGGAGAGGAGAGGAGAGGAGAGGAGAAGAAAACATTGAGGGTAAGGCTGAACAGCCAGTCTTCAATAGGAAATGGATAAGTTGTATTTTATACAATGGCACATGAGATAGAACTTAAAATGAAGCAGAAGCAGGGCATGGTGGCACTTTGCTGTAATTCTAGTACTTGGGAGGTGGAGACAGAGGATCATAGGTTGGCAGCCAGCCTCAGAAATTGAGTGAGGCTCTCCAGAACTTAGTGAGACTCTCTTTCAAAATAAAAAATAAAACAGAGCTGGGGCTATAGCTCAGAGGTAGAACACCCCTGGGTTCCAATTTAAAAATAAAAATTGAAGTAGAAATTTATGTAACAACATGTTCCCATCTCAAAGCCACAGCAAACTGCAGGAGGATACATCTGATAAAACAGCATTTAGATAAACTTAACTCTTAAAATTGCACTTCATATTGTACATGGTTATATACAGTAACCATGGGGGGGGGGTATGACTGTAATCCTGTTGTGGGATAACCCGGTCCCACACGTGGGTCCTTGGCTTCCGTGAAAAAAAGAATTTTAACACGTGCCAGTCAGGAACAAAAAGTAGGAATTTATTTAGAAAAAATAAGAAAAGGGGGAGAAGAACGGGTGAGCGGGCATCTTCCTGGCCAGACGTGCTTCCCAGGTCCAAAGAGACCGAGGCGTGGTGTAAGTCCGTCTTTTATAGGCTTTCGAGAGGTGGGCGCAGAAGAAGTCTGGACCTCCTCCTTCTTCCAGGTATTGGTGGGCGACAGGTAGGCGGTCCAAAGTGGGCCCTCCTCTTCCTCAGGTTAAGATGGGTGTTTCAAGATGGGTCTGACCTTTGCCCTGAGTGTCCCGTGGGGGCTGGGATTCAGGGGATTAACAAGGTGTGGCCCACTTAGACTTTTCCAAGATTGAGCACACCCTATAGGGTGGGGTCAGCTAGAACTCTTCAGATTTTAAAACTATCTTTCCCTTCCTCCCCCAATGTCTCCTTTCTGCCTAAATTTTATTCCTTCTGTCCTACATCAATCCCAGTACTTGGGAGACTAAGGCAGGAGGAAAGCAGGTTCCAGGACAGCCTCGGTGACTTAGCAAATCCCTCAGTGACTAGTGAGATAAAAAATAAAATAGCACTAGGGGTGTGCCTTGGAGGTAGAATGCCCCTGGGTTCAATCCCTAGTACTCCTCCCCCCCCCAAAAAATGAGTTAGACATTCTAGATCTGTCTTTCCAGACAATACTACCATGATGGTGATTATGGATTATCTGATCAATACTCTTAGGCTGGGTACCAGACTCCCTTGCAGCTAGGTGGTGGGTGACTAAGGCTCTGCCAATCGGGCTTTGATGTGGTTTAGCGGAGAGAGAACCAGGGCATGAGATGTCTTGTCATGAGGTTGTCTGTGCCTGGAGCTGGGTTTTGAAGCTGGCAGCAACAGCCCCAACTGCCTGTAACTTCCTGACTGTTGGCAGCCATTGGTGGCTTGTTTTCAGGTGGTTTGGAAAGTCTGTTTCTAAAATCTCAGCCTAATGTTTTTCCATTAGCCCTCCCAGCAATTCTGAGTTATCTAAACTTTTCAGTGCAGTCCTCTCTGCTCAAATTAGTGGATTCTGTTATTTGAAACCAAGAGCCTCCTGACCATGCAAATTCATGCTATCTTTGGTTAGATTTTTTTTTTTTTTTCTCCTATGAATCCATAATATCTGAGCTAAGATTCCTTACCACTGTGGTCAAATCACCTTTGAGGAGTGAACCAGTGAATTAATGAGTTTCAAGCACTTATAATATAAAGAAAATTTAGAAATATAAAGAAATTATCCAAAAAGATGACATTAGGCCAAGGTTTGGCAAACTTTTTTCTGCAAAGAACCAGACAGTAGCTGGATATGGTGGCACGACTCTATAATCCCAGTATTGGGACGTTGAGACAGGAGGATCACAAGTTTGAGGACAACCTCAGCAATGCAGCAAGACTTTCAGCAACTTAAAAAAAATAAATAAAATAAAAAGGGATGGGGGTATAGATCGGAGGTAGAATGCACCTGGGTCCAAACCCCAGTACCAAAAAAACAAAAATGAAAAACCTGCCAATAAATGTTTACAGTTTTGTGGGTCATAATAGGTTTTGTCCCAACTCCACACAGCCATTGCCTTGTGAAAGCAGCCATCACAGTACATAAGCAAACAGGTGCAGCTGTGTGCCAATAAAACTTTATTTACAAAAACGGGTGGCTGGCTGGATTCTGCCCATGGACCAATGGACCAGCTTTTGCCACCCACTGTTCACTACAGGTTAAAAATACGGCAAACCAACAAAACAATCCCAACCTGTGAGTCGCCAGCCACACCCTGGACATCCAGGCCCCATGCCCATGAGCTGGGAGCCCAGCCCTGTGGCCTCCCTCCCAGCCTGCCCCTTGCCCTTCAAATGTCTAATCTGGAAGTCATTGTAACTGGGCAGAGAGCACCCACATGTCCCTCACTTTTTTTTTTTTTTTTTTGGCAAGGGCATAAATCACATTTCATCTGTGTGTCTAAGATTCTTCTCACTCAACTGGCGAAGACACAGAATTTCCACTTCAGTCTTTAATTAAAGTACAATTAAAATGCATATGGGAATTAAACTGACACAGACATTGGTGTTTGTATTATAAGCTGTCTTGCAACACTTTACCATATGGTTATAATAGCTAAACAAATTTGGCACTTAAAGGCTAACTTCTGCCCCAGAATCATGGGCTGTGGAGGGTGTCACAAAGACAAACTGTACTCGAGTTCTACCTAACCTCCCAAGTGCAAACACACAGGATGGGGGAGTCTCACAGGCTTCTGTCCAAACTCCAGCTCTGCTTCCACCTCGACAAGCAACTGAGAGAGCAGATTACTTATCATGCTGAGCCTGTTTCCTCAGCTTTCAATGCAACCAGTTTGTGGCTGGTGCGGCAAAGGAGAGAACCTACGTGTGTAGCATGAGGCATGGACCCCAGTAAGGGCACCCTAAAGCATCCATACTCTGATCATGACCATGATACCACAAAATGTGTTTTGAGATCTACCCCCAGCCCAGCACCCCCCACCTTTTTGGTACTAGGGATTGAATCCAGTGGCATTCTGTCTCTGAGCTGCACCCCCAGCCCTATTTTATTTTTTGCTTTGAAACAAGGTCTCAGTTAGTTGCAGAGGGCCTCACTAAGTTGCTGAGGCTGGCTGCGAACCTGTGATCCTTCTGTCTTAACCACCTAAGTATTAGGATTACAGGTGTATACCACCACTCTCGGCTCCCTCTTTTTTTTTTTTTTAAATTTTGAAACAGGGCCTTGTGAAGTTGCTGAGGGTCTCAATAAATTGCTGAGGCTGGCCTCAACCCTGCAATCCTCCTAAACCCCCAGCACTCAGGGTATTCAGCTCCATGTGCTAATATACCTGAGACAGGTCTACAACTTCACAACTCTACCATCTTTCCAGGATGATAGCTCATGCAAAAATTCTGCCCCCAGGATACAAAATGCAAATGAATCCACCAGGTACAAACCCTCGGTACCAACAGTCAGGTAGCACTTAGCCATCTCACCTACAAGGCAGGTGAGGTAGTGGACTCCAAGTCCCAAATTGGCCTTCAACTACTTGTGTCACCATTGGCAAGTCACTTCCCGTCTCTGGACAACAAAATGTGGTGCCAGTACTTGGGAGGCTGAGATAGGAGGACCGCAGGTTCAAGGCCAGCGCAAGTCAGCACTTCTCAAACTTCAGTGTGCATATGAGTCACCTGGAGAATCTTGTGAAAAATGCAGATTTTTCGGACTCAGTAGCTTTGGGGTGGAGCCCAAGAATCTGCATCCACAATAGGTTCCCAGGTGAGGCCGACCCAAGTGGGAACTGCTGGTCCAGGGGATCTCATGGTTGGTTCTCTCTCCTCCCTGGAGGCACATGCTCTGGTCACAACCTGGGGGCATGTCTGCTCACTGTCCCCCTCTTCTTCCTTTTCTTCACCCACTCCCATCTTTGGGCCACTTCCTTTTCTTCCTCCCTTTGGGGGAGGAGAGGGTTCCCAGGAGAGGGTTCCCACAACTCCTAAAGAACCAGCAATAAGCTGGCTGTTCTCTATCAACAAGCTGCGGAGGGGGAGAACGAGAGCGAGGGCAAACGCACATGCGCCCACGGAACTAAACTCCTTTTAGGAGCAAATCCTGTTGCTCATCGTGGACCCCCCCCCCCCAACATACACACACACGGCCCTCCCGGCAGAGGCAGAAGCAGAAGCCAGGGACAATATCAGGAACACGGAAGAACTCCCACGCCCTGAGAGATTTCTAACAAAAGTACCTCCACAGGGAAGATTATTCTGGCTTTATGCCTCCTACGACATCCACCTGCCCTGCGGCTGGGAGCATTGTTTTTCTCAGCCTCGAATGTCCCGAAGTCTTCCAGGGCCACGATTCACACAGGCCAGGCTCTGTGTGCCTTCTGGAAAGAAGCTGGCTGCCAAGGAAGGAGCCTGGGGTGGCGGAGAGGGAAGCCAGATTTCCTGGGGCAGGCCGGCCAGAGTGGCCTGGGCTGACCCAACGAGGCCGGCCCCAGAAGCCCAGGTCTAAACCCAGAGCCTCCTCTGGCTCTCCCTGAAGGCCAGGGTCCAGAGGGCAGCTGCTCTGGGACCGTCCCTGCTGGTAAGAGGGTGAAGCGTCCTATTCCACGTGGATGTTTAACACAAAGTGGTCGGCCCCTGCAGGCGCAGGTCTCTCCCTGACCCTATGGATTCCCATGGCGAGGCCCGGCCACGGATCACCCCATCCTTCCCCACTCAGAGGCCCTGGCTGTCACCCAGGGCCTGGCCTGGCACAGGAATGCCCTGAAAGTGTTGAGGAATTTGACTCTGAAATGTCCCCCGGGCAGCAGGCCCCTGGCTGCTGGCTCAGGCAGGACTGTGGTCCCAACTTCTCACCGCGCAGAATAAAGCCCACGAGGGAAATCCTGCCCTTCCGCAGGCCAAGTGGCCTCCCAGTCTCCAGAGCCTGGTGGGAATACTGAGCGAGGTGAGAAAGTGGGCAGAGCAGGGGGTCCTGGTGCTGGGCCTCTGCCCACGTGTACCAGCCAGAGAAGGAAATCTCCCTGGGGCGGCACCGGCATCCTCCAAGATGCCTGTGCCCGCTGGCCTGGGGGGTCTCACCCTCAGCTCCCGTCCTGGGCTCCCCAGCAGGGCTTTCTCTCTGGTCTTGAGGCACCCCAGCTCTGCACCTACTCCTGTATGCATTCGTAGGTGTTATTATTTGCAAGCATCTTTATTCCGCCCTCCCCCCAGTACTGGGGATTGAACTCAGGGGTACTCTACTACTGAGCTACATCCCCAGCCCTTTTTATTTTATTTATTCATATATTTATTTGGTACCCAATGGTATTCTACCTCCAAGCTACACCTCCCAGCCTTTTTTAATTTTTTATTTTGAAACAGGGTCTCATTTAAGTTGCTGAGGCTGGCCTTGAACCTGCAATTCCCGTCTCAGCCTCCCAAGTATTGAGATTACAGGTGTGTGCCATCACGCCTGGCTCCCAACTCTTTTTACATTTTATTTTACTTTGAGGCAGGGTCTTGCTAAGTTGTTCAGGCTGACCTTGAGCTTGTGATCTTCCTGCTTCCATCTCTAGAGAAGCTGGGATTGCAGGAGTTCACTGCCTCGACCAGCTCATCAATTATTATTATTGTTATTATAATTATTATCATGGCAAATACACAAACACCATTTACCATCTTAAGCAATTCTAAATGTACGATAGGCGGCGTTAAGCACATTCACACAGATAGGCAACCATCACCACCATTCATCTGCCATCTGCCGTCTGCCATCCCAAACCCTGACTCCATACCTATAAAACAGTAACCTCTCACCCCCGGTTCCTGCATCCACCTTTCCACTTTATGTCTCTGAATCTGGTTACTCTAGCTACTTCATACGGGAGGATCAGACCTGTCTCTTCTCTTTTCAGTACTGGGTATTGAACCCAGGGCCGTTCATTTCCTAGCTATACCCCCAGCTCTATTATATTCTTTTACTTTGAAACAGGGTCTTGCTAGGTTGCTGAGAGTCTCACTAAATTTCTTAGGGTGGCCTTGAACCTGGGATCCTCCTGTCTCAGCCTCCCAAGTACTGGTATTACAGGCACTTGCCACCATGCTTGGTTTAGTACCTTGTGGTTTTGACTAAGGAGGTTGAGTACCTGGTCATGTTTCTAATGTCTGTCTATATCTTAGATATAAGTCACAAAGCCCAAGCAATAAAGCAAAGCAAGGATCTCTCTGTCTCTCATGACTGGGTCTCCCCCAGCCTCCCACCCAGCCAAGGCTCGCGATGAAATCCTGGCTTGTGCTGTGTTCTATAAGATAAGGCTAAGTCCCTGCTCACCTGGCCCCATGCTGTCCTGGGCCCTGCGCCAGATCAGACATGGCTGGCCTGCTCCTCAATCACCCTGTTTGCTCATAACAGTGTCCCAAGGGCCAGGCCTTTTGCCAAAGGTGTCAGATGCCGCTGGCTTGGCAATGACTAATACAAAAAGCTAACAATGCCATAAATACCAATGTAGTAAATCTTTAGAACAGCAAGTTCCTCTTGGTAACCCACACCACAAACAAGGTAGAGAATTCTCCCTTTCTCTCTATTTTCTTTTCTTTTTTTGATACTACTGGGAATTGAACCCAGGAGCTATACCTCTAAGCTATACCCCCTATTTTATTTTGAAATGGGGTCTCATTAAGTTGTTGAGGGCCTCACTACATTGCTGAGGCTGGCCCCCAACCTGCAACCCTACTGACTCAGCCTCCCAACTGCAGGGATAATAGGTGTGCACCACCACACCTGGCTCCTATTTATTTTATTTATTTATTTACTTATTTATGTGTGTGGTACTGGGGATTGAACCCAGGGGCATTTTACCTCCAAGCTACACCATTAGCCCTATTTTATTTTTTGTTTAGAAACAGGGTCTTGCTAAGTTGCTGAGTTTGTCCTTGAACTTATGATTCTCCAGTCTTGGGCTAACCAAGTACTAGGATTTACAGGCATGTGCCACCACACCCTGTTTATTTTTCATTTTGAGTCAGTGTCTTGCTAAGTTGCCCAGTCTGGCCTCAAAATTGAAATCCTCCTGCCCTAGACTCCTGAGTTGCTGAGATTAAAGGCTTGTACCACGGCATGTGACCAATATGCAGAATTGTGTAATCATTAAAGGAACTAACAGTAACCCTGTCTGGTCTTGCTGAAGGGGCTTACCAATCAACCCCCACCTGAAGTAGACTGGACCTGTTTCTTTTATCCATCCAAATTCAATTGGATTCAACCAGCAAATATTTACTGAGGTCCTGCTATGTACAAGTTATTGAGTTGGGTGATGCTAGGGTCACAGACACAGAAGATAGTTCCAGACCTCAAAGAGCATATAGTTTACATGAGTATAATGATAAGACAATGTGATAAATGTCTTAAGTAAAGTCTCCAGGCAGAACATAAGGTTTTTATTTTTATTTATTTATTTATTTATTTATTTATTGGTGGTACTGGAGATTAAGCCCAGGAGCACTCTAGCTCTGAGCCACACACACCCCCATCCAATTTTTATCTCTTGTTTTAAAAACAGGGTCTCATGAAGTTGCTAGGAGTCTTACTACTTGCTGAGGCTGTCCTCAAACCTGCAATCCTCCTTCTCAGCTTCCCAAATACTGGGATTACGGGTGTGTACTGCCACGCCCAGCTAGAACATAAGGAATTTCAAGGAGAGAAAATGTCTGCTTATAGAGAATCAAGGAGACTTCATGGGGGAGTGGGAGTTTGAGACAGACTCTGAACAATGGTTAGGAGACCCCAACAGCTACAAATTGGTAGTGCAGGCCCTCCAGACAGGTGTAGGAGCATCAACAAAAAGAGGGGCCAGAGAAAGTTTGAGCCTGACAGCAGAAGAACAAAGCAAAACCCATGAAGAAAGATACTAACTGATATGATGACACAGAAATTAACCTTAGGATTAAAACACAAAAACAAAAACTCCACAAAAGTAATTAAAAGACACCACACACTGGGGGAAAAAAATTACACACAGTCACCCACTTATTACAATTTTTCAACTTTACCATGGTGTAAAAGTGACACGTGTTCAGCCGAAACTGTATTTTGAGTTTTGGATTTGGATCTTTTCCTGGGCTAGTGATGATATACACAAAAGAGTATGCATAACTCCATGTCATTTAAAAATTTGCATTCCAAGAATAGGTAAAAATAGCAGAAGATATGTTATCAGTATTTTCTCGAGATGGAAAGATTTCAGAATTTTTTTCTTGGTGTTTTTCTGTATTTTCTTAAATGTCTACAATCAACGCACATTGCTTTTGGAATCAGAAAGAAAACGAATGGAACAGGTTAAAAGCCAAAACTATCCTGTAAAGGGAAAAGAGGAAAATGGTCCATCTCTCTAAAAAGTGACAGTCTTCCTATACCTCGCCTTCCCAGCAGCTCCTCACTGACCTGTCTGTTCCATGTTCCACATCCTGAGGTTCAGGGCTGGTTCCCTGCACGCGCAAGGTACGCTGGAAGTACTTAGCATCCTCCCATCCTGTCGCAGCCCTGGTCCTCTGGAAACATCTTCCCATGGCTCCTGGTACCACAGGAACCTCAAGGATAAGGTTCCTGCCTGGTGCTGTAGCTCCCTCTGTGTCCACCTGCCGGGTGAGGCAGGACACACTGCAATTGACCCTTCCAGGCTATTCTGCAAGACTCATTGCACAGAGCCCTTAAGCCCTTGTCGTGGCCCTGCTTGTCCCCTGTGGCCTGTGGTTCATCACTGTGAAGAGCATCTCCCCAGCACCAGGCTACAGATGTCACAGGGGACCCTGCGCTGCCTGGCAAGGTTCAATAAGCCTCCACAGGAGGTTAATGAGACTGAAGAATGTAGAAGTAGCACCTGTGGTGAATGCAAGTCGCACAGGCAGGTGGGTCTTTACCTCCTGTCTGGGAATGCCAGTGGGAGGGATCATTTATCTGCAAACCTGAAAACCTGATTATTTCAAGTTTGTATTCAGATTTGAACAGTAATCTATTTTCCTTTCTTGGGGAGGTCAGAGCAAGTAGATTAGGAGCACAAAATTAGGAAAGGAGAACAAGCTGGGCATGGTGGAGCATGCCTGTAACCCCAGTACTTGGGAGGTTGAGACAGGAGGATGGCACGTTCAAGGCCAGCCTTAGCAATTTAATGAGACCCTCAGCAAAACTCTGTTTCAAAATAAAAAGGGCTGTGGGTTTAGCTTCAAGGTAAAATGCTTCTGGGTTCAATCCCCAGTACCACAACTACAAAAAAAAAAAAAAATTGTATATAGATGTTCACTTGCAGCTGTTTTTGTAATAACAAAAGTCTGGAAAGCCGAGCATGGTGATGCACGCTTGTAATCCCAGTACTCAGGAGGCTGAGACCAGAGGTTCTGGGTTAGAGGCCAACTGCAGCTTAGTGAGGCCCTCCCAACTTAGTGAGACCCTCTTTCAAAATAAAAAATAGGGCTGGAGGTGTAGCTTGGAGGTAGAATGCCTTTGGGTTCAATCCCCAGTACCAAAAAAAAAAAAAAGGGCTAGAAAAACCTAGGCACATAGGGGACTGTTTCAATAAATTATGTTACATGTATTCAATGGCATAGTAATGAAGCACTATGTGTGTGGGGGGAAAGCACTTAATTATGTGACTGGTGTGCTTCTATTTGTGCAAAAAAATTTACAAATATATATATATATATAAAATATGTATTTATATCTCTCCTGGCATATGCCTCTCACATATCTGGAAAGACACAAAAATGCAGTTTTTTCCAGAGTGAACAAGCATTTGGTGCAGGAGGGAGTCTTGCATTTTGTAGTAGAGTTTGGATTTTTGGCTTATGCACTTTAACTTTCATAGTGTTTGAAATGTATTCCCTGTCTGTGGATTATGGCTTCAATTAACACAATGGTTTAAGAGAAGAAAAAGGAGGAGAAGGATAACTTTTGGAAGCACAAATAATTGATAACAGCTTGGGAGCAAGAGAAGAGATAGAAGGAAGTTTCAGTAAATTAATAATGAAAAAGACAGAGAATGAGGGCGAAAGAAAAATAGAAGTTTGAGACCAACAAGGCAAGAGCTATTGTAAGAGCTATTGGTCTCTGACCATATGACCATATAGCATAATCAAATTATGTACTAATAATGCCCCTGAAACCTCAACATAAGATAAGTTGTATTTAACACTCTTCACAGGAAATTTTGAGACACCAGGGACATTCCCATTAAAGTTGAGAATTAACATAAGGGTGCCTGGTATCATCTCTACTGCTTAACATTCTTCTAGATGGTGTTGCCAATGCAACAAGACAAGAAAAAAGAATGAAGGGCAGCAGTTCTGGAAAGGAAGAGACAGAACTAACATGACTGATGATGCTTGAGGATCTACCCATGAAACCCAGGAAGCCAACCCCTCAGTTGGGTCAGTCACTAAATAAATTACAAGAAAAGCAATTTCATAGACTAACAGCAAAAAAAAAAAAAAAAGAAAGAAAGAAAGAAAATATACTGGAAAATGATACCATTCCCCCATGGTGTCAAAAAATTCAAAATTTCCATGTATCAACTACTTAAGAAACAGACAGGGACCTACACAAGAAAATCATGCATAAACTGAAGGAAAGATGAGAATATCCAGTATGACAAATATTCCAATTGCTTCAACATTTATCTATAAACTTAAATGCAATTTCAACCAGAATCACAGGGGAATTATTTTTTAAGCTGACCAAATCATTCCAAAGTTCATTTGGAGACAAAATGCAAGAGACCAGCCAAGAAATTTTGTAATCGTGGGATTCATGCCCTGAAATAATTAAAATATTAAAACAGTGTGGTATTGGCAAAAGAACAAAGATTCATACCATTGGACAGAAGGAAATCCAGAAACAGACCCAAGAGGAGATGAGAATTCACCTAGGAGAAGGGAGGGTTCTGAACCCATGGGAAGGGCCACCAAGGTTAGGGAAATGGAAGTTTGGATTTTTTTTTTTTTTTTTTTTACTTTATATTAGACTTCAGATCACTTTAGGAACAGATTCTAGATCTAAGTTTGAAAAATGAAGTATGGAAGTGCTGGGATCAATTAAAGTGGAGATGCACATCTATCACAGTTACAGAAGTATGGATTGCTAAGACTGACACCAAAGGCAGACTTTGAAAGGAAATACTTAGAAATGTCTCTGTATAAAAATAAAAAGCATCTTTGTACAACAAGCATGAGAAGCAAAATAGAGAGGCCGAGGACAAACTGGGGGGAAACTGCTTGCAACTGATTAATTTCTATCTTTGATAGGCAAAGACATCAGACACATGAGCAACAAAGTATGAATCCCTCAGTGGAAAAAGAGTACACCAGGGTCAGGGGTAAACAAGCCTCAAAAGAAGGAACGCAAATGGCTTACAGACATTTTTTAGAATGTTCGCAGAAATGCACATTTCTAAAGCCAAGGCACTATTTCTGACCATTCAAATTGGTCAAGATTGAGCCAGGAGTGGTGGTGCATGCTTGTAATTCCAGCATTCGGGAGGCTGAGACCAGAGGATCCGGGTTCGCGGTCAACTTCAGCTATCTAGTGAGGCACTCCACAACTTAGTGAGACCCTGTTTCAAAATAAAGAATAAAAAATAGGGCTGGGGTTACAGCTCGGAGATAGAATGCCCCTGAGTTCAATCCCCAGTACCACAAAAAAAAAAAAAAAAAAAAAAAAAAATTTCGTAAGATTTACTTCTTTATTTTGGGGACTGGGGATTGAACCCAGGGGCATTCTACATCTGAGCTACACCCCCAGTTTTTATTTATTTTGTTTGTTTGTTTGTTTGTTTGTTTAGAAACAGGATCTTGCTAGGTTGCTGAGAGTCTCACTATGTTATTGAGGTTGTCCCTGAACCTTCGATCCTCCTGTCTCAGCCTCCCAAGTACTGGGGTTACAGGCATGCACTACCACACCCCACTAGTGCACCTGTGTTTTGACTGTCACCTGTCCTATGAAGTCAGATGTGGCATTTTCCATTTATGGTGTCATCACAGCAGTTCAAATACTATCAGTCTTTGAAGTCTTTCAGATTTCAAAGGGGATGCTAAAGTTACATACCCAAATGTAAACAGAATATACACCAGAAGTTTCCCAAAATAATTAGATAATAGGTGATTTTCCTTTTAATTTGCCCATGTTTTCTAAATGCTTTACAATGAATATATTTCAGCTGGGCGTGGTGGCCCAAGCCCATAATCCCAGTATTTGGGAGGCTGAGACAGGAGGATCTCGAGTTTGAGGATAGTCTCAGCAATTTGGCGAGACCCTGTTTCAAAACAAAAAATAAAAAGGGCCAGAGGTCCAGCATGGAAACAGAATACCCTGGGTTCAATCCCCAGTATAATCAATCAATCAATCAATAATATTTCTAAAACATGAAAAAAAAAACTTTCTAAAGAGTTATTTGTAGGGGCTGGGATATAGTTTAGTGGCAAATTACTTATTTTGCAAGTGTACCACCCTAGATTTGATCCCCAATTCCAAAAAGACTGAAAACAAACAAAAAAGACCCAAAAGATAAATAAGCTAAGAACAAGGGGGAAAAAAAGAGTTATTTGTAAAAAGGGAACTTGAGTACATCTATGTTTATAGCAGCATTATTCACAGTAGCCAATATCCATGGATAAACAGAATCCGGTACATCCACACAATGGAATACTATTCAGCCTTCAGAAGAAGTTTTGAAATTCCAACGCACCCTACACCTGCTAAGTGAAATCACTCCAGTTACAAACGATTCTGCTTACACAAGTCAGCTACAGTACTGTAGTCAAGATCATAGAGACCGAAGGAGCATGGTGGCTGCCAGGGGCTGGGGAACAGGGACAGAGGCACAGTCTGGGAAGAGGAAAAGGTCCTGGAGACAGATGGAAGCGTCAGGCAGGCACTTCACACCCCTGAGCAGCCCCCCAAAGAGTGGGTAAGAATTTTCTATGTGTGTTGCCACAATGAAAAATAATTTAAAAAGCCTGACGCACAAACAGTTCAATTGCACAAGCCTGGGGGAGGCACACTGGCGCTTTGGAAGCCACTTGACAGGGACAGCTCGTTCTCCGACAATGCCAAGGAAACGAGGTGTTAGCGTAGAGAGTGAGACGTAGCCGGCACTCTGGAGACCTTTCCTCTGGCACAGCCACCCCTGCGCCTGGCAGCCCGTGCCCTTCTCTTGCTGGCTTGCTGTCAATCCATCTCCCTGTGCTTGGCTTCACACGCCCCTAGCTCCCCCAGCCAGCAGAGGGGTTCCACAGGAGAAACAGGAAGGAGGAGTGTGGCTGCCGGCACCTGGCCACCCTTCTCCCGCTTGAGGCGGCCCCGGAATAGGCAAGACGCCCCAAGTGTGGCCGAGGCCTCTCAAGGCCTCCAGCCTCCCGGCCCTTCCCTTGGCTCCGAACTGAGCAGCATTTGACTTTCTAATTCTCCCCTCCTCACAACAGAAAGCAAAATGTTCCCCAGACGCTTGGCCCGGTTTCAGTGCCCGAGTAGATGGGGGACCAGAGAACGCAGGCAGCAAGAAGTCGGCCGGCGAGGGGCCTGCTGAGCCGCTGCCTCCCGCACCATCCGCTTTAACTGACCAGACCCGTGTCCCCACCGTCCTCCTCACAAATGTCCAGAGACTAACTGGCTTTCTCACCCAGTGTCCCTGACAGTGACCCCTTAAATGCTTTGTAAAGTGAGAAAAATCAAGTTTGGGCACCTGGTTCCTACCAAAAGATGACAGATGCTGGCCGTTGGGGGGAGACAGGTGCGCGTCAATCTCCGCCCACACACGCGGCCTGTCCCGCGGCCACAGCATTGTTCCCTATCCTCAAACATCCATCTCCCGCTTGCCTGGAGAGGATGTACCGCTCATGGGCTCCAGGACTTTGGGGGCACAGAAGGAAGCAGTGTTTGTTTTGCTGAGTGACTGTGCAGCTATGTGAGACAGCTGTTAGTGTAACCAGAAAAGAAAGAAAGAAAAAAGTCTGTTTGGTCAGCAGAGTAAGTCTTCCCCAG
Organism: Graphiurus murinus; assembly: GCA_004027655.1. Taxonomy (NCBI): domain Eukaryota; kingdom Metazoa; phylum Chordata; class Mammalia; order Rodentia; family Gliridae; genus Graphiurus; species Graphiurus murinus. The sequence goes on along the minus strand of PVLC010011577.1, from coordinate 23,629 downwards.
AAACTACAAGAGGCAGGAGCGGGAGATAGGCTGGGAAGGAGGCCTGGGCAAAGGTGATCGCAGCTGCAAAAGCAAAGCCCTATCTCCAGTGAGTGGAGGTGGGTCTCAGAATGGCGGAGGGCACCCACCTCCTTCAGGGTGGTCTCTACAGGAAGGTCCCTGGGCAGGCAGTCTCAGAAGGGCAATTAACACTCCTGTTCCACCCAGCGGCGAGAAACTCACCAGGAACAGGGAACAAGGGACATCTGAGAAGTCTCTCAGCAAAACCTGTTGCATGTTATCAAGAAATCCTGGAGCCGGGCATGGTGGCACACCCTTGTAATTCCAGTACTTAGGAACTAAGACAGGAGGATCCCGGTTCGTGGCCAGCCTCAGCTACTTAGTGAGGCCCTCTGCAACTTAATGAGACTCTGTTTCAAAATAAAGAATAAAAAATAGGGCTGGGGATGTAGCTCAGAGGTAGAATGCCCCTGGAGTCAATCCCCAGTACTGGAAAAAAAAAAAAAAAATCCTGGTCCTTCAAGACATTGCCCTAATAAGTTTATCAAGGTATAAGAAAAAAGTGGAAACTGAACTGGAGAGTAGCCAAAATACAGGCAGTGAGTTTAATAGTAAAGGAAGAAGCCGAGCATGGTGGTCCACACCTATAATCCCTGTATTTGGCAGGCTGAGACAGGAGGATCACAGGTTCGAAGCCAGCCTCAAGGACTTTAAAAGACTCACAGCAGTTTAGTGAGACCCTGTTTCAAAATAAAATAAACTGGGGCCAAGAATGTTTCTCAGAGGTAGAACACCCCTGGGTTCAATCTCCGGTACTAAAATAATAATAATAACAATAATAAAGGTAGAGTGCAATGTAGGCTCCGGGTGCTGGTCTCAGCTCTCTACCACAGGAGCATCTATCTTTGGGCTGGGGAGACGGACCCCACATCCATCACCCCCACTTGGATGGTGGCCTCCCAAAGTCCTGGCATGGAGCTGGGGGGAAATTAATCAGTAAGCGCAAACGTTGAAATAGTTCAGACGCATCCCATTTGGCAGGGTGAACAGGTGCAAAGGTTCAATCTCTTGATAGTAGAAGGAGAAGAACAGATTTTCCGCCCTGAGGTCCTCCACTCCTGCCTCCAGCCAGCTCAGACATGGTAACCGTGACTCAGCCGAACTGCCAGCCCTGTCTGAAAACTCAGAACCTGCAAAGAAGATAATTGAAGCAGAAAAACCCTCCATCTGGGACATCTGAACATGTTCCAGGCTTCCAGGTCGGCGCTGAGGTCTCGGCCCTCAAATGCACAACCCACCGAGAGCCATGTGGAGGTCACACTGGAGCCCGCCCATCGCCCATCTGTCTGGGGCAACTATTTAGCACGTGTTGCTGGGGCACTAGGAACTCAGAGAGCTAGAGAGCAACTCCCTTGTGAGGGACATCTAAGTCCAACACTGGAAACCATAGTGAGGCCCAAGGTTGCCCAGAGAGTTGATGATAGAGCCACACCCAGGACCCAGAGCTCTGGCCCCAGCCCATTAGGGATTCCACAAAATTGCTGGGCCTGGTGGGGCACACCTGTAGCCCCACTATTTGGGAGGTTGAGACAGGAGAATTAAAAATTCGAGGCCAGCAAGTAACTTAGCAAGATCCTACTTCAAAAGAAAAAAATAAGCTGGGTACAACGGTGCATGTCTATAATCCCAGTACATGGGAAGCCGAGACTGGATGATCGAAGGTTCGAGGCCACCCTCAGCAATTTACTGAGACCCTGGGCAACTTAACAAGACCTTATTTCAAAATAGAAATTTAAAAGGCTAGGAGTGTAGCTGGAAAGTAAAACGCCCCTGGGTTCAATCTCCAGTACCATAAAAAAAAAAAAGCAAGACAATGGACAATTTCAAGTGACAAAGCACCCTTGAAGCCAAACTGCAGATAGATGCCCACCGAGATACCCAGAGAACCCCCTCCGCACAGCCTGCAGGAGCTGTTCCCCTTTTCTCCTGCCCCTATCCCTTGAAGGGATATTTCTCCTTCATGACCACCACAAGGCAAAAAGTCCTCCTCCACCGCATGTACACGCTATGAGGAACTATGCTGCCACAGACCCAGAGCAACCATGGACTGAACGAAACCTCTGAAACTGTGACCCAAAATAAACCTTTTCTCCTTTTAAGTTGACTCAGGTATTTTCAGTAATGGGAAGCTGACTGATGCACTATTCTAGTCAGCTATTGGGCAAATCAGCAAGAAAAGAAGAGTGTGAACTCTGCCCTCTCCCCAGATTGATTTTATCCTATGAGCATTTATGGGAATGAACACCTGGGGGAACTCTCCGGATGGCTCCACATGTGGGGTTGAGGGGCATCCTTCCTCTGTTGCCCCATTGGGGTAGGAAGTAGATGCTTCAGATTCCCGCCAGCTGCGTCTTCCTGCCTCAGTTGGCCCTCTCCGGCTCCACTGTCTACTAAGCAACCAGAGTGATCCTTCTACAGCACAAACCAGGCGTGGCCCCTCCCAATGAAACACCTTCCATACCCTCTTCCTGTTGCCATCAAGATGAATCCAAAGGCTAGCCGAGGCCGACCAGGGATCCAAAGGCTAGCCACCCCCCGACATCATCTCTCACCCCAACCCCGTTCCAGTCACACAACCTCTTTGGATCATCAACTGTCCTGCAGCTCTGTCGTGCCTGCATCCCTCTCTCCCTGGAATGCTCCTGACCCTCCACCTGACCCAGTCCACCTGGCCCCTCCCACTTGTTCTTCTAGTGTGGTGGGTAAAATAAGGCTCCAGAAGCCAGGAGTGGTGGTGCATGCCTATAATCCCAGCACTCAGGAGGTTGAAACAGGAGCATTGCAGATTGCAGGTTCAAGGCCAGTCTCAGCTACTTAGCAAGATCCTCAGCAACTTAGTGAGGCTTCTTCGTGTGTGTGTGTGTGTGTGTGTGTGTGGTACTAGGGATGGAACCCAGGGGCATTCTACCTCTGAACTACACCCCAGCCCTATTTTACTTTTTATTTGGAAACAAGGTCTAAGTTGCATAGGGCCTCACTAAGTTTCTGAGGCTGGTCTTAAACCTGAAATCCTCTTGTTTCAGCCTCCCAAGTACTGGGATTTACAAACACATGCCACCACACCTGACCCCTTTTTATTTTTAATTTTGAAACAAGGTCTTACTAGGTTGCCAAGAGTCTCACTAAGTTTCTGAGGCTGTCCTTGAACCTGCAATCCTCCTGTCTCAGCCTCCCAAGTACTGGGATTGCAAGTGTGCACCACCACACCTAGCCTTTACCAGGTTTTTTAAAGTGGCTTTAATAGGTTATCAGTTGGGGGGTGGGGGCACAGCTCAGCAGTAGAGCACCTGCCTGGCAAGTACAGTGTGGATTCACTGCCCAGCACTACAAAACAAATCCATACTCAGTGGGGGCAGGAACGATTCTCACAGGCTCTGCCGCTTCCTGCAGAAGACCATCTGGAAGACTCCTGCAAAGAGTCTTCCAGGGAAATCCCAGGGGCGGCAACAGTGAGAACGAGGAAGAAGGAGCAGCTGGAACAAGAGATAGTTCTCCGGAGCATGCCTGGCTCTTCCCCACTAGCTGCTTTCTTCACTGCTGAATCCCCAACACCTTGAACATCCTGGAGCATAGGAGGTGCTCCACACCCTATCTGTTGACTGGCTGAGTGATGACAGCCCTAAGGGCAGCTGCCGACTGAGTGCCCACGTCTGTCCAAAGCCCCCTCCTGTGTGTCACTGAGGTTGGCACGTTTATGATTTCCTTTTCACAGACAAAAGCACCAAGGCTTAGAGGGGCAGAGGGTATGGCTGCTGGGACTGTCTGGATCCTGTCAAGGTAGGAACCAAGGCTCTGTAACAAAGAAGTTACCCATCCCCAGGATTCTTCTCCGCCCTTGCTTTTAGCTATGGGGTGCATATGGCCATCATGTTGAGACCATACTTCCCAGAATACCTTGCAGCTAGGTGTGGCCATGCAGTAACATTTGAGGTGATGGAATAAGTGTAAATGGTGCGTGCCACTCCCGTGTCACTTCCTTAACCGAAGTCCTCCCTCCACTTCCTCTCTTCCCTCCCCTAGCAGGTTGGAAGGCAGAGAGGTTGCTGAGGGACCAGCTTCCACCACAGCGACGACACCCCAGTGGGTGTCAGCAGCGAGACAGTAGGCTGGGGCCTCGAGAAGTCCTGGATGGATCGTGGAACAGAGCTGCCCACTCGCCAGGCTCACCTCCTGCCTCCTGGCCGTTCCCTGAGAGGAACAGGCGGGAACCCACATGTGCCCTGGGGTCTCTGTGTCCCAATAATCAAACCTGCAGCTAAACAGGAGGCCGTGGCTCACGGTTCACTTCTTGCAGTTTGTTTCTGTCTCAGGAGGATTCTGCCCTGTTGCTCTAAGATCAGAAGGAAGTGGTGGAAGCTAGAAAAGCTGGAGAAGCCCAGAGGCAGGCTGTGCAGGGAGTTTTTGGGTGTCCAGAGCCCGAAGGCAGGCTGTGCAGGGAGCTCTGGGTGTCCAAAGGCCTTCCTGGAGCATGCAGGACACCGCAAGCGGCCAGTGCTGGTAGTACTGCACTCCGGACAGGCAGAAGCTTTCTGCCACAAATCGTTCCATCCTGCCTCTCCCCACCCCGGGCACCCTGTAACAGCGTCCTGTGAAAATGACACTCTGATAGCTGCTTCTACACTGGAGCAATGACAATTGGGGGTTTGGGTTTCCCTCTCACAAAATGACTAGACAAAACAGCCGCCATTTCTTGGGTTTGTTTGTTTTTTTTTAAACAATCCTGTGCCTTGGTGAAAACATTGACTATTCCCAACATGTCTGTGGAGGCGACAGTTCTTCATTTCTACAGGCTTTCTCCTTTTAGAAATGTATTTGATGAGTTTTCTGTTCACAGGAGTGCTTTTAAGAATCTACACAAGCCGGGCATGGTGGTGCATGCTTATAATCCCAGTATTTGGGAGGCTGAGACCAAAGGATCCGGGTCCACAGCCAGCCGAAGCTACCTAGTGAGGCCCTTTGCAACTTAGTGAGACCCTGTTTCAAAATAAAGACTTAAAAATAGGGCTGGGAATGTAGCTCAGAGGTAGAATGCCCCCAGGTTCCATCCCCAGTACTGCAAAAAAAAAAAAAAAAAAAAAAAGAATCTATACATAAGCTGGGCATGGTGGCACACACTTGTAATCCCAGTACTTGGGAGACTGAGACAGGAGGATCGCAGGTTCAAAGCCAGTCTCAGCTACTTAGTGAGGCCCTCTGCAACTCAGTAAGACCCTTTTTCTTTTTTTAATTGGTGCATTGTAATCATACATAAGACCCTTTTGCAAAATAAAGACTAAAAAATAGGGCTGGGGATGTAGCTCGGAGGTCAAATTCCCCTGGGTTCAATCCTCAGTACTGCAAAAAAAAAAAAAAGTCTTTACATGAAAGTATATCATCACCACGTTCGTTATAGACTTATTTATTTACTTACTTACTTACTTACTTACTTACTTTGGGTTCTGGGGATTGAACCCAGAGGCACTGTACCGCTGAGCTACACCCTAGTCCTATTTATTTATTTATTTATTTATTTATTTATTTATTGTTTGTTTGTTTGTTTGTTTATTTTTTGCGGTACTGGGGTTTGAACTCAGGGGCATTCTACCTTCGAGCTACACCCCCAGTCCTATTTTTTATTCTTTATTTTGAAACAAGGTCTCACTAAGTTGCGGAGTGCCTCACTAGGTAGCTGAGGCTGGCCGTGAACCCGGATCCTCCAGTCTCAGCCTCCCAAATGCTGGGATTACAAAAGCGTGCGCCACCAAGCCCGGCCTTATTTTATTTATTTATTTACTTACTTACTTATTATATTAAGAATATAATATAAAATAGGACCCCAGTCCTATTTTTTATTCTTTATTTTGAAACAGGGTCTCACTGAGTCACTGAGGGTCTCCCTAAGCTGCTGAGGCTGGCCTTGAACCTGCGGTATCCTCCCATCTCAGCCTCCCAAGTACTGGGATCACAAGCATGCAAGCATGGGCAGCGTGTGCACCCCTGTGCCCAGCTGGGAAGTGTTCTGCTGATCAATCATGTCTCAAGGATGGAGTCACCTGACTGAATTACATAAGTCATGGACAATCCGGCCCAAGGCCAGTAGCAAAACACAGAGGGGGAGAAGTGGAGGTGTTAGGGAGATGACCAGTGTCCCCTATGATGTCCTGTCTCTAGTCACTGGACAACTAGGACAGAGAACAATACATAAACTTCCTATGGGAGCCATATCCAACATCTGACTCACACGATCCTCCCTTCACTCAGCCTTCGATCCAACCTTAAGTCTCTCTGATAACATAAGCATTACACAGTCATGGTGCAATGTATGTTTTAGACCTATGGAAAGGATTTTGGAATGCAAGCCCCCTCCACACACACACACAATTTAAAATCTGATTAGGTTGGTTTCTGTCATTTTAGCCAATCAAGATCATTTTGGATTTTATTTTTTATTTTATTGGGGATTGAACCCAGGGAAATTCTACCTTTAAACTACACCCCTAAGCCCTATTTTATTTTGAAACAGGGTTTCACTACAATCTTGAGGGCTTTGCTAAATTGCTGAAGCTGACCTTGAACTTGTCTCAGCCTCCCAAGTACTGGGATTACAGGCATGCAACTTAGCCAGACCCTCAGCAATTTAGCAAGACCCAGTTTCAAAATAAGAGGTTGTGGGTATCGCTCAGAGGTAGAATACCACTGGGTTCAATCCCCACTATATAAATAATAATAATAATAATAATAATAATAATAAAAAAAACACATATAAGATTCTAAATTCAGATGACTTCACAAGTTTCTCTAAGACTTTGGTGAAACAGACTGGAGACTGAAGATGATAAATTACAGACAAGGTTTATGTAAGACAGACAACACAGAACCCAGCCTGCAGACCCAAATTCAAAGACAAAGTCTTGGCCCTGCATCAAAAGCTTGGCACATGGGTGTACATTTCCAGGTCTGAAGTTAAAATTGAACATTTAAATATTTATCTGACTTGATTATCAAGCCAACACTCGCCTTCAACTGTGGGACATTAAAGGGCTTCCCCTATGGCTCTCCTGCCTCCTCCACACCCCAGCTTCCTGCCATTCATAACTTCCCCGGCCTGTCATCAATCAGCTCCTCAAAGGAGTAAAACTGTTGAGAAAGGCAGGTCTGAGATTAGAGCGCCCTGTGCCAGCAGGCCTGCTTCTTTGTGGATTTGTGCTCCAGTTTGGATCCCCCCCTCACCAAAGTTCATGCATTGGAAACTTAATTCCCAAATTTGTATGTTCAAGATAGGTGGAGTTTGGGCCTTCCAGGCCTAATTAGATTAGGTGAGGTCATGAGGGTAGGTCCCCCATGATGGAATTAGTGGTTTTATAAAAAGAAGAGAGATCCTTGCTCTTTCTTGCCATGGGATGCTGTCCGCTCTGTTAAGACACAGCAAGAAGGCCCTCACTAGATGTGGTTGCCATGCTTTTGGACTCTCCAGCTTCCAGAACCGTGAATTATACAAGTCTCCATTCTTCATAAATTTCCCAGTCTCTGGCATTTTGTTACAGCAATAAAAAGCGACACTATGATGGAAGGTGGTACTCTATGGCAGTAGGTGTGGACCTATAGGGCAGGTGGGTTTGAGGATGTGGAGGGTGACAGGTGAGAAGACTAGCTCAGAGGGTAATAAAGTCTCTGGAAGAGCTTGGGTGTTGGCAAATTGAACAGAAAGGGAAGGGTACAAATGGGACATCAGCAGGGATGATCAACAAGATTGGATGCTTGGTTGAAAAGCCGAAGAAGATCCAGATGACTGAAGACAGAAGACCACAGAAGTATATTTTGGTTAATAAAATGAGAATTCAATGGTTCTAAGTCAGAGAGAACTGTATATATGTATATATACCCGTACACACATATACATATATATGATACGTATGCGTGTGTTTGTATGTGTGTGTATGTATATATTTGTGTGTAATACTAGGGATTGAACCCAGTGGCTTTCTCCCACTGACCTATACTCCTAGCCCTTATTAGTTTTATTCTGAAACAGGGTCTCACCAAGTTAGTGTGCTCTGTCCTCAAACCTGAAATCCTCCTGTCTCAGTCTCCCAAGTACTGGGACTACAAGTGTGGACCACCACTCCTGGCTGAGGTAAGTATAATTGTTGTTTCAAGAAAGACTGGATAATTGGACTCATCTACCTCGCAATACTAAGGGAGAATGGAGGGCTCAGCAGAAGGCAGGGCTCACCCCGGAGCATGCCAAGCTTCAGGAGGACAGGCCAAGAACAGACATGGACTAAGCAGAGACTCGGGAGAGGATTCGGTCATGAAGCCAAGGCAGACGAGAATTTCAGAGGGGAAGCAGAGGTCCACATTGTCAAACAGTTCAGAGAGGTCAGGCGGGGTCACTGAACTTAGCTACCAAGGTTAGCTCAGTTGGAACGTGTCAATGGTGCCCTGTGGGGAGCCTGGGGCTAGCTGGGCTGGAGCCAGGACAGGGCTGCCTGGAGGACCAGTTCATCAGGGGCCAGAGTGGCTAGGAGGGATACTGGAGGAAGAAAAGGGTTTCAAGAAAAAAAGAAATACTGCTTATCACCAAAGCCATCAATACAGTGGAGAAAGACATCAGCTCCCTAGACCACTCCACTGTGCAAAACACTTTTTTTGGGGGGGGGGGTTACTGAGGATTGAACCTAGGGGTATTCTGCCTCTGAGCTACACTCCCAATCTTATTTTATTTTTTATTTTGAAACAGGGTCTCACAAAGTTGCTACAGCTGGCCTCCTTGAACATGTGATCCTCCTGTCTCAGCCTCCCAAGTACTGGGATTACAGGCACATGTCACCATGCCTGGCGCAAGACACTTTTTAAAAAGGGATTCAGAAGGAGCCCAAAACTCACAAAGAAGTGTTTCAGACAATGAAGATGCAGCCAGAGTAGAGTAAAGATGGTGCCAAGTCAACCACAGTTCACCCCTGGGCACCTACTGTCTCCAAGAACGATGGTGCCACCACCTTCCAGCTAGAGGTCTGCTCCCCTGGCACCAGAGAGAGACATGCTTCTACCATGACCTCAGCTCCAAGCTACACACGGATTCTGGAAGCCAAGTACCATCAAGCTTCCTTCATTACCATTTCGGGTCCTGCCTTTTGCCAGCAGGGCTCCTCTTCCAGAGTCCATGGTTGGATGCGGGGCAGGAAAGCTGTTCAAGTATTAAGACTCTAGAAGCCACCAGAAGCATTCCCTAGATGTTCTACATCTTTCCAGCTGGCTATACCTCAGGCTTACTAAATCAGTTTCTTTGCATCCCCAAAAGAAGGTTCAAGCTGGGCATGGTGGTGCACACCTATAATTCCAGTACTTGGGAGGCTGAAGCAGGAGGTTCACAGGTTCAAGAACAGCCTCAGCAAATTAGTTAGGCCCTCCGCAACTTAATGAGGCCCTGCTGCAAAATAAAAAATAAAACTGGGCTGAGGGGTGTAGCTCAGAGGGAGAATGCCCCTGGGTTCAATCCCCTGTACCACAGGGGGGAAAAAAAATGGTTCAAAGTACCAGGAGCCTGCAAAGTTAAGCCACCCTGTCACTTGGGCAAACCCTGTGGCTCCCCCAGATCATCAGCTCCAGGCACACTTTCTGACTTTGTCTGTCTGGCCCACTGACATCCCTCCAACACCAGTGACAGGCCTGCTACATGGTGGTCACTCTATAACCACGATCAGCATATCAGTGGAATTTTCTACACCACAGGTCCCTCATCTGCAAAAGGTCGGAAGTCTGGCTCGCAATCCTTAAGTTCCCTCCTAGCCCAGGGCTGATCTTCTCGCAGACGCCTGGGCCTAAGCTGTGTGTGCTCAGGCCTGGGCTCCAGGCAGAGCAGGGAGTGGCTGCTGCCCAGGTGGCAGGGACAAAGGCAGTTGGTGGTGGTGGCAATGGCCACAAGGATGCTGAGCGAGGTCTGCATCCCAACTCCTCATATGTGACCAAAAACAGCACCTCTCTCAAGTTCTGGGATGCTTCCTGCCCTTTCCCTGGAGTTTACTCCTTTGGCCTACGTTTTATTCTAATGATAACACCTCCTGACAGCAGCACCCCGGAGTGTAGACTTTGGGCAGTGGAACACTGTGGGGATGAGCAAGAGGTCCTCCCCTGCCTCCCCCAACACCTCTGGGTCTCACTCAAAGGAACATGTAGATGTGGAATGTTCTGTCATGGCCCATGCCTCTAAGCCCAGTACTTGGGAGGCTGGGACAGGAGGAAGGCCAGCCTCGGCAATTTAGCAAGACCCTGTTTCAAAATAAAAAGGACAAGAGTGTGTAGCTCTGAGGTAGAATACCCCCAGGTTCAATCCCCTTACCAAAAAAAAAAAAAAAAAAAAAAAATGGTCAGCCCTAGTTTTTGGTCTTCTTGAGTGACAGTAAAGCACCATGGTCAGGGGCTCGGATTCCATCCAGTGAGCTCCGGCTCAGGTCTAGACACACACCTTGCAAAGGAGCTGAGAATGATGAGCCCCTGAGGCTCAGTCAGGTGGTACAACTTGCTCCAAGTGCGAAAACAAGCGGATGGGAGGGAGTGGGGAGCCAGCGGGAGGAGGCCCACCAATCATGATGTGTGATGACAATGCACCAATGAAAGTATACTTTAAAAACAAAGGGAATAAACCAAAAATGTGCCTCTGTAGCCCACTGCCCCACCTCCAACAGCCTGTTACCTCTGGACGCCCTCCCTCTCACCGCTAATCTATCTGAACTCCTGCCCTCCTGGGCCTGCTCCTGCAACAACACGCAGCCCCAAACCCTGTCCCTCTTTCTGGCCAAAATCTACATCATTGCTCCCATTTCTTTTCTTTTTCTCTCCACCACTCCCCTCCCCCTTGATCTTTCCATTTCCAGCTGGAGAGGTGGGACTGGTTGCCCACATTTCAGAAACACTGCCACTCCAGCTGTCATCCCTTTTTTCCTCTGTTAACTCCACGATGCCTCAAACAGGAAGGAACATGAGAACGTAGCCAATCTGACGTTCACCCCACAGTCTGACCACCACCTGCTGCAGAACAGGGCAGGGCACCGGGCCAGGAAAGGGAGGGAAAGAGGTAGTGCGGCCAAGGTTTCCGCTTGGAAACGCAGCCCGGCCCTCCGCCAGCTCCGCGAGGACAGGAACGAAATGCTCAGAACCACGCTCTGCCGCCAAATCGGGCCACCGGGATCCAGAAAAGCCATGGCGGTCTCCTCTGGGTTTTCTTAGTTAAGTGCAAGGGAGCCTGAGTCCCCAGCAAGACAGTGCTCCCGACGGCACGGAGCCAGGACACAGGACACTTAAGTCCTCCCTTAGGGACACCCCACCCTGGGTGGTGGCAGGTGGCTAAGTCACATAGGAGGTGAAAACAACCCATTACCAAAAGACCCTAGGAAATCACTTAATCCCCAAAAAGGCACAAAGTGTGCCATTCTTTGTGTGCGTGTTGGACTCTGGGAAATTGAGCCAGGCTAAAGCAGGGAACATACAGGGGGCACATGGGCATGTCCCTCCCTCTGTGTTTAAGGCCCGTCCGAGTGCACGGGGTTGGGTGGACGGAGGATTCCACAGGCTCCACTCACCTGGGAAACATGAATGAAATGGTGTTTGTCATGGGAGGAAAAGGCCCGGTAGGGTGGCATGGTTTCCCCTACAGGGTCAGGATCTCAAATCAGCTGCCGTAGGGGTGGCCAGCGGTGACCCTAGAGAATCGTTTCGTCTCTCCCAGCAGTTAAAATATACCTCCAAGGCCCCAGGGCTTGGTGGCCTTACTTCAAGAGCTACCTTGAGGTTGGGAGGTGGCCCAGCCCATACATGCTGATCAGTTCTCCATGGGTTTTGGTGGAGCTAACCCCAGTGCAATAGCTAACTTTTTTTTTTTTTTTTTTTTTTTTTTTGCGGTACTGGGGATTGAACTCAGGGGCATTCTACCTCCGAGCTATATCCCCAGACCTATTTTTTATTCTTTATTTTGAGATAGAGTCTCACTAAGTTGTGGAGTGCCTCACTAGGTAGCTGAGGCTGGCCGCGAACCCAGATCCTCCGGTCTCAGCCTCCCGAATGCTGGGATTACAAGCATGCGCCACCACTCCCGGCTGCAATAGCTAACTTCAACCCAACAAACACTTGCTGTCTCCTGCTTTGCTATGTAGGTTCCATGCAAGACTTTATTAAAGATCAGCTAAGCTGGGTGTGGCAGCACATGCTTGTAATCCCAGTACTTGGGAGGACTGCAGGTTCAAGGCCAGCCTCGGCAACTTAACAAGACCCTCAGCAACTTAGCAAGACCCTGTTTCAAAATAAAAATGAATAAAAAGACTGGGAGGTATAGCTCAGAGGTAGAATACCCTGGGTTCAATCCCCAGTGCCAAGACAAAAAAGCTTGGCCAGTCTGAAGATGGTTTTCTCCCCTAGGCAAACAGGCTTTTCCCTCACCTGCGCACTGCCTCTTTCGTGCAGTGCAGGGACTGGCACAAGGCCACACCTGCAGGTGGCTGTGGGCTGAAGCAGTCACCCACAGGGTCCAGCCCTTGCTGAAGGCCACAGGGCAGAAGTCTCTTAGATGCTCAGGGAACCAAAGGAGGCACTGATCGTGAACTAAAGGATGCTGCCAGGCTCTCCCGTCTGTCTCCATCACCTACCAACTCATCCCAAAGAGGATGCACGGGGCCCCGCTGTATAAATGGAGGTATAGAAGGAGTAGGTAACTTGACCAAGACAATACCTATACCATCTCTAAGATGTGAGGCTGGGAATTGAACTCAGGAAACCTGGCTCCAGAGTCCATGCTCTTAACCATTGTGCTATTTTATATACTCTATATGCTATGTTTATATACTACATATATATTCTATATAATATATATGTATTCTATATAATATATATATACCTTTTCAGCTATTTTTAACTGCAATAAATAAATAAATATATATTACCTCTCAAGGATGCCTGGGTGCATAAACCAACTAGGTGTGACCTCAACGTGAGGTTGAGGTGAGGTTGACTTTGTGGGGGAGGATGTGTAGAGTGAAGGGGATGGAACCCAGGGCCTTGCACATGCCAGGTAAATGCTCTCATTGAGCTACAGCCCCAGCTGTATGTATGTATGTATGTATGTATGTATGTATGTATGTATGTGTTTATTTATTTTGTGGCACTGGGGATTGAACTCAGGGGCATTCTACCTCTGAGCTACACCCCCAGCCCTATTTTATTTTTGATTTTGGAACAGGGTCTCACTAGGTTGCAGAAGGCCTCCCTAAGTAGCTGAGGCTGGCCTCGAACCTGTAATCCTCCTGTCTCAGCCTCCCAAGTACTGGGATTACAAGTGTGTACCACCACACCTGATTCCTCAGCCCTTTTTAAACTTTATTTTCAGACAGGATCTCCCTAAGCTGCCCAGGCTGGCCTTGAACTTGCAAACCTGCCTCAGCCTCCTGAATAGCTGGGATTATGACGCCCAGCTGCAAGGCTGAAAATTGACTCTAAGAGTGTGTGTGTGTGTGTGTGTGTGTGTGTGTGTGTGTGTGTTTTACTGGGGATTGAACCCAGAGGCATTCTATCTCTGAGCTACACCACCAGTCCTCTTTATTTTGAAACAAGATCTAGCTACGTTGAGGCTGGCCTCAAGCCTACGACCCTCTTGTCTCCATCTTCCAAGTACTGGGAGTACAGGTGTGGGCCACCATGAGATTGACTTTTTAATAAGCCAGAACATTCCACACCCATGCACTCCTTTGAGTGAGACCCTTGGGTGTAGGGGAAGGCAGGGTGAGGATGGCCGGCGAATTCCCACAGTACACCACTGCCCAAAGCATTTCTGGGACTTGTTTTGGGAGCTGCCCTGGAGGACTTCTGAACAGATGGTGCAACAACTGGGCCCCTGGACCTGAATAGGACTTTTACATCCAGCTCCAACCCTTGGTGAACAGGCTCAGGGATCAAGCTTGGGTGATGTTGGTTTTGGATAAAAAACGAACTATAGCTATAAACTAACAAGCCCAGCTTTCCCCCAGGGGCTGGTAAAGCGGCTCTCCGGGCCAGCGAAAGAAGTGTTTTGCCTCCCGAGGTGGCCATAACATGGACAGGATCTGTCCACTTGGGTCTGTTTGGTGAAAAACAAAAAAAAAAGTCGGCTCCCACCTTCCCCGGCACACCTCTGGGGCCAACGCGTCACAAACTCGGAGCTGTTTTTCCAACAGTGGAGATGAATTTCCACTGATTCGCACTCGATCAACCACTCCACGGCTCTGCCGCACAAGGAATGACACACATTTTCGAGAAGACTGGCCAGGTGAGGAGTTCAGCCCAAGGCCAAGTGCAGAGAGACTCTCAGTGACCCTAGATGAGAATGAGTCACAGTCCGGAGCGCCAACCAGAGTGAGCGCTGGCCGCATCCCATCCCCAATCCCTCAGAAAATGTAGTTGCTGGACTTGTAGTAGGAAGCGGATGGCCAATGTCAAGTTTTCTTCCTGCGCTGGTTAGATTTCTATGCTGCGAGCGACAGGCCCCACCGCCTTCTCTTGCGTGCACCCTGTGGTGCCTAAAGGGATCCCCTCAAGTCTTCCCTCAGACCCACTGACTCCGGGGCCTCCTGCTGGTCACTGTCCCCCGAGAGTTCAGGGAGCTGGGACACAAGCAACAGGAATCATGCGTCTTCCAAGACCTGTTTCCCATTCCCATTCCTCTTTTCTGTTTCCCTTGCAAAACACTGAAAAGTGGTGGCAAACTGCCCAGGAAAACATTCAGAATGGGTGCTGAACCCACGGCACCAAGAACTGAGAATTCCCATTAGCTGCCCCTGTCAAAGATAAAATCACAACCATAATCCCAGTAACTCAGGAGGCTGACGCAGGAGGGTTACAGGTTCAAGGCCAGCCTCAGCAATTTACTGAGGCCCTCAGTAACTCAGTGAGACCCTATTCCAAAATAAAAAGGGCTAGCCAGGTATGGTGGTACATGCTTGTAACCCCAGTACTTGAGAGGCTCAGACAGGAGGATCGCAGGTTCAAGACCAGCCTCAGCAACTTAGTGAGGCCCTATGCAACTTAGTGAGACTTTGTTTCCAAATAAAAAATTAAAGAGGGTTGAAGGTATATTTCAGAGGTAGAATGCCCCTAGGTTCCATCCCCAGTACCATGAAACAAAACAAACAAATATAAATAAGTAAAAAGGTCAAAGGTAGAATGTCCCTAAATTCAATCTCCCATACCAAAAAATAACAAATAATGCAGAAGCCAGGCATGGTGACACACAACTATAGTCCCAGCTACTCGGAAAGTTGAAATAAGAGTGTCACAGGTTCGAGTCCAGCCTTAAAAACTTATCAAGATCTTGTTTCAACCAAATGAATAAAATAGTAACTGGGAATGGTGGCACATGCCTGTAATCCCTGTACCTGGTAGGCTGAGACAGGAGGATCACAGTTTGCAGCCAGTCTCAGCAACTTAGCGAGGCCCTCAACAAGACCCTGTTTCTTTTTCTTTTTTTTTTTTTTTTTTCAGTACTGGGGATTGAACTCAGGGGCATTCTACCTCCGAGCTACATCCCCAACCCTATTTTTTATTCTTTATTTTGAAATATGGTCTCACTAAGTTGCGGAATGCCTCACTAGGTAGCTGAGGCTGGCCGAGAACCCGGATCCTCCAGTCTCAGCCTCCCAAATGCTGGGATTACAAGTGTGCGCCACCACGCCCAGCTAAGACCCTGTTTCAAGATTAAAAAATGATAATAATAAAATAGGGCTGGGGATGTAGTTTAGAGGTAAAATGCTCCTGGGTTCAATCTCCAGTACTACACACACATTAAAAAATAAAATAGGGCTGGGGGCCGGGCCCACACACACACACACCTGCATTCACAGCCAGCACTTTCCACGCCGGGTACTGCCCAAGCCCAACCACCATCTTCCACATCCCCAGAAGGCATAATCCGGATCAACAGGTGCAGTTCCAAGACTCTCTCCAAGAAATGGAGTTGCAGGAGAGCAGACGCTCAGCTCCACAGGCAGCAAGGCAGAGACGGAGCTTGTTGTTGTTGGGGTCAAGGGCACAGGGAATCCCTGCCCTGGCTGGAAGGTCAGATGCTAGAATAATCTGCAGGGTCCTCTCAACCTTTAAACTCTAATGAGTCTGGGGAGATCTGCAAGGGAAGAGGCGCAGGCACACGCCTGAGACCATCACTACAGTCAGCGCTTGTGGGGGAAGACGGAGGTTTCCATTGCCGACCATTCGGGTGGGAAAGCCACCCTCCATCCGTGCCCCGACCCCGTGAACTCCCCAGGTGGGAGGTAATGGGGAACTCTCCCCGGGACTCGCTTTGAGAGTTCAATTTCTTCCCCAGTGACTCATTTCCAGGTTCATGTCTCTGAAGCACTTAGCTGACTCCCACCTCTCACCCCCAGGTCCCTGTGCTCAGCGGTGGGAGACGCCAGTGCTCCGAGGCCCTGTTGGCAAACCCCGGCCTCGCCGGGCCTCCCGGGCTGCTGCCAACCTGCTTTCAATATCCGCTGTCCCTCGCTGGCCTACCAGCCAGACGCCCCCCCCCCCACACACACACCCAACCCTTTTCTCTTTGAAGAAAAGTGATTTAATTTCATGAGACTTTGGGGTAATCATGTTATGATCTTCAACATTAACCAGAACCAACTCCCTGCTACAGGAGGGTGGGGAAGGAAAGGGGAAGGAAAAAGTAAACAGTCCCCATTTGGGATTGCCAGAAAGGAGAGGAAAAAGAAAATCACAGCAGCTGCTTCGCTGGTTTCCCTGATGGGGACGGGCCTCTGCCAGAGACGGGGCCTCTGTGCCAAGGTTTCTGGAAATGAGGAAGTTGGGATTGGCAGGGCCTCGTTTCTACAGGTTAATCGGCTGCATTCTGGGGGCACAGATACTGAGATACTGGTTTTCACTCTTTCACCTCCTTTCTCTTCTGTCTTATTCCCACCCTGCTCTCTCTTCCCACTCCCTTCCCATCTCACTGGACCCCCACCTTAGGTAACCTGTGTCCGCCTCTGTCAGAGCTCAGGGGCCTCCCTGCCTCCTCTTTGGGGAGGCCAAGGCTTTCTTTGAAGACCAAGTCAAGCAGTCTCTTTCGACGTCCCCAAAAAGCCTTCCTCCACACCCAGCCCACCTCTCAAAGCCTTTTGGGGTTTGAAAGAAGGCAAGAAGCCGTCAAGAGGCGGCTGGGGGCTTAAAAAGAGAAAAGAGAATATTTCAGGACCACAAACCCAGAATAGTGCATCTAAGGGTTAGCTGGAGCTGGGGAGGAATTCTTGAGAACAATGGTCCCTCTTGGCAGGCAGACGAAGGGCGTGGTGCATGCTCAAAAAAAAAAAAAAAAAAAAAAAAACGCAGCAAATAACCCAGGCTCCCAGGCCACCAGGGAGGGGATGGCACGAAGCTAGAAAGCCACGGTGAGGGCCTTCGCAGAGAATGATGGGTCACACAAGCAAGGTGATCCTCTCGGGGCCCCAGCCCTCAGCTGTGCACAGGGCAGAGCCCAGCTCCCCTCGGGGTCTCTCAGGCCTGCCTCTCTGCTCCGACCTTCCAAA
The DNA here is from genome assembly GCA_004027655.1 of Graphiurus murinus. Taxonomy (NCBI): domain Eukaryota; kingdom Metazoa; phylum Chordata; class Mammalia; order Rodentia; family Gliridae; genus Graphiurus; species Graphiurus murinus. Next base: position 6,044 of record PVLC010011577.1, on the reverse strand, counting down.
GGCCCAGGAGGCTGCTCCCCAACTCTGCAGGGTGTGCTGCGAGGGCTGTGAGCACGAAGGTGCCACGTAAGGTAGCATCTCACAGGCTCACCCCCTGGCCTGACCTGGAACTGATTCTGATCTCAAGCTGGGACTCAGGGTGTCGCAGGAATTCTGGAAGGAAAGAGGCCCAGGACATGGCTTTGGAGACACATGTTGACAGTCTGAGTCTCTTTCCAGGGTGTAGGGAAACACGACAGTATCACTGGCCTCTGCCTGGTACTGCTGCCACCACCGCAAGCCTCTACTCGGTGTTGCTGGCTGCTGGCTGCGGGTGGGAGGCAGTGGGCATGCTCATTACCTGCAGCCAGATAGCCGGCCCCAGGGTCAGGCCTACAGCAAATCCTTTGGCCTCTATGAGGCATGGTAGTCTGGGGCTTAGAAACTGTCATTCATTTTAATACATTGTTTTTCTTTGCAAACACGTTCTTTGGGGGTTTTTCTCTTTAAATTTCATATTTAAAAGTTTGATTTAAGATAAAGGTCAAACAGTGTCAGACAGAGGGATTACAGAGTCTAATTACCAAGAATGGGAAGAAATATCATTATATTAGAAAAGTGATCAAAACAGGCTTAGAAGAAGCCCTGGACCGTGTCAGGAGCTTAATATGGCGGTTCCAGAGGCTGCCTCTGGAAGCTTGAGAAATACTGAAGAAATTCAGTCCATCCATGTGACATCAAAAATAGATCTGTGTGGCCGGGAGTGGTGGTGCATGCTTATAATCCCAGTACTTGGGAGGCTGAGACAGGAGGATGGCAGGTTTGAGGCCAGCCTCAGAAACTTAGCAAGCCCCTGAACAACTGTGCGAGATTCTGTTTCAAAATGAAAAATAAATTAGGCTGAAGGTATAGGTTGGAGGCAGAATGCCCATTGGTTCAATCCCTAGTACCAAAAGAAAATAGATCTGTGTCGAGAGAGAGAGAGAGAGAGAGAGCGCGAGAGAGAGCGCGCGTGTGCGGAGCAGGCTGCCCCGTAGCTGATGGAGGTAAAGGAGCTGGGCTCCCCAGCTCTACAGACTCGTGGTTTGTGGCTACTCCCTCAATATGGAAAGTTCCAAGAGGTTGGAGAAAGTGAGGTCTGTAGGGCGTGTGGAGAGTCCGGGCCACAGAAAAACTCTGATGGGAAGCAACGTGGCAGGTACCCTAGAAGTCTTGAGAAGATCAAACTGGGGGGCATATGTCTCTTAAAGGGGAGATCCAAAGCCAGGTATGGTGTTGCACACCTGTAATCCCTGTACTTGGGAGGCTGAGACAGGAGGATCGCAGGTTTGAGGCCGGTCTCAGCAACTTAACAAGGCCCACAACAATTTAGTGAGACCCTTTTTCAAAATAAAAAAATAAAATTAGGCTGGGGAGTGTAGCTCAGAGGTAGAATGCCCCTGGGTTCAATCTCTAGTACCACCACCACCCTCTAAGGAAAAAGAGAGAAACGGGCAGAGAGTGTAGCTCAGCGGTAGAGCACTTGTTTAGCATGCAAGAGGCCTTGGGTCGATCCCCAGCACTGCAAAAAAAATAAGAATAAAAAGGCAAAAAGTGAGCCCAAATCAGTGGCAGCAGGACACAGCAGGAGGTAAGAGACTGGGATTGAAACAGGGGCATTCTACCTCCGAGCTACACCCCCACCCCAGGACCTTTTATTTTTATTTTTGAAACAGGGTCTCACTAGGTTGCCAAGGCTGTCCTTGAACATACGATCCTCTGGTCTCAGACTCCCAAGTACTAGGATTACAGGTGTGAGCCACCACAGCCAGCTGAATACTGGGGTTCTAATCCCCTTTCCAAAGTGTCAGGGGGCTGGGCTCCCAGAGCCATGGCTGCTGTGTCTACTTCTTGTGTCTCTGTGTCATCTCCAAATGGTGAAGTGAGTTTAGGCAAAGGTCAAACAACTCCCTTTCTGGAGGGGGAAGGAGCACAGAGATTTTCCCCAGACATCCTAACCAATAGCCAGAGGCTCACAGCTAATATCCACTGGGAAGCAAACACTGAGCCCATCATGTGCTTTTGTGTGTTTGTTTGGTTGGTTTTTTGTTTTTGTGATACTAGAGATTGAACCCAGGGACTTTCTACCTCCAACTACACCATCAGCCTTATTATTTATTGTTTTTTTTAAATTTTGAAACAGACTCTTGCTAAGCTGTCAAGGCTGGCCTCCAACCTGTGATCCTCCTATCTCAGCCCCCCAAGTACTGAGATTACAGGCATTCACCACCACACCCGGCTGATTGATCCCAGCATTCAAATGAATTCATTTAACAGCAGTCACTTGAGGGAGCATAATAATAATAACAATAATATGGTGACAATGACAATAATTGTTCCCACTAGACAGAAACTGAAACAGTCACCGCATGGCTGAGATGCCTAGAGTCGCAGGGTTAGGACACAGTAGGACTAGGGTTTGATCCCAGACCCTGTGTCACAAAGCCCACCTCTTAGAAGGTAGGCTTGGGGAAAGTAGCTGGATGAGCTTAGCGCCCCCCACAGGCTGCTGAGTTATCCACCAAACTTCCCAGGACGAGGATCCACAGACGACCTTTGGCCAGTGGCACAATCTGGGGTCTTGCTATGCTCCCCACATTTGTGACGGATCAGGTCACAAGCGGGAGATTAACACTCTGATTAGCCAAATGTGGCAGAGTTCGCCTGTAATCCCAGGACTGGGAAGCTGAGACAGGAGGATCGCAGGCTAGAGGCCAGCCTCAGCAACTTAGTGAGATCCTGTTTCAAAATAAAAAAAATAAAGCCAGGCATGGTGGTGCAGGCTTGTAATTCCAGTACCTGGGAGGCTGACACAGGAGGATGGCAAGTTTGAGGACAGCCTCAGCATGTAGTGAGACTTTCATTAACCTAGTGAGACCCTATTCCAAAATAAAATTAAAATAAGGATGGGGATATAGCTCATAGGTAGAATGCCCCTGGGTTCAATCCCCAGTACCAAAAAAACCCCACAAAAAACACCCACAACTTCAGACATTTTGCCAGTGGGGGCCTACCCCAGTCTTTCCCTTGGGAGCAAATGGGAGCCCCGTGCAACATTCTCAGATTCTTCACATTTTTACTTCCAGTTGCTCCTGCCTTTTGACCCTTCTGTCTCCAAAGCCAAGCTGGGGACACAAAGCTGAGTCCTTAAGATGGAGACCAGGCAATGGTCTGGAGGCGATGAACACAAAGAGTGGAAGGGAGAGTGCTGCTCAGGGGACTCGAACTCCTCTGGAAAAGGAAATTACCTCAGCGGCTCCATTATTTTGTTTTTAACACAGCGAAAGTGATTATTCCATAGTCAAACCAAAATAGCTCATATGCAGAGGTTGCTGAGGGTTTCCTAATTACAAAATAGAAAAAGAAGGAAAAAAAAGTGCTCGTTCTTCTGCTTTGGAATAACAAAAAGCCAATAAAGTGGAAATTAAACTGATCATTAAAGAAGACCAGAAAGAAATGTCCCTAAAACTTAATTTCCACTCACTTTTTTTTTTTAATTCCCATAACTATAAACTAGTTGAAGAGAGACCTTTCAAATGTTTTAGTAGGAAAATTCCTGGGAGGGAAGTGAGATTTTTGGTGTCTAAGAGGTTCCAATTTAACAGTTGAGAAAAGTGTTCCCCACACCACCCCGGCCGGGTGGGATTGTGCAACTCCTCCACTCCTGGGAGAGGGCAGTAACAATTGTTGGAGGGAGCCAGGCTGGGAAGCAGTGAGCTGCATGCAGGGAGAGGAAAACTCCGCTTCCGACTCTGCAGCCTGGAGGAGCTGGTTGGTTCCTGGAGTTGTGGAGGGCTGGGGACACGGCCAAGGTCCAAGCAGAGCCAGGAAGAGGGCCAGGGGTCAGGCTGCATGGCTACCATGTGGTTTAGACACCAGCCACTCCCCTCCGGTGCCTTAGATTCCCCTCTGGAAATTTGAGGATGACACACTGTTCCTTCCCCAGGGTCTAAAGCGAGACGAGGCCTATAAAAACAGAACATAACCTGACCCTCGGTTCACACCAGAGAGCTACTTCCCTAACCTCATCAGTCCCTCCCTGGCCAGGCCGTTTATGCGTTCACCCAGTCAATAAACATTTATGAAGTGTCTCCGATGAGTTGGACATTCTGGGACCGAGGCACTGTGCTTGGACACGGGACCTCTGCTCCGGGGAGATGGGAGCAATTGTGTGAACCCAAGTGAAGAGGCACGGCCTGTGGCGCCCAGCCCACCTGGCCTGCTGAGGGGCTACGAAGAGGGAGGTACCTGGAAGAGGCACTTGTGCAGCCCAAACCTAAAGGACAGGGGAAGGGGCTGCTGAGGTTAGTAGCATGGTGACTGGAGACAGACCAAGACGGCTAGGAGCTTGGACCTGATTCTATAAATAGGCACGGGAATGAAGAGTCAAAGTCACAATGGAAGGCAACTCTGGGGCAGCGTGCCTGTTGCACAATGGGTGTGTAAATGGAGGTGTCCAGACTGTATTTAAATAAAATGTACCTGAGTCCATGGACGAATGTCTTTAGCATAATGAAAGCTGCTACTCCAAACAAACATTCAGTATCTTCGATGTCTCACGTGTGTGTGTGTGTGTGTGTGTGTGTGTGTGTGTGTGTGTTACTGGGGTTCAGCATTCTACCTCCAAGCTATGCCCCAGCCCTATGTTTTTTTATTTCAAAACAGTTTGATGAGAGTCTCACTACTTGCTGAGGCAAGTAATTCAATTTCCCTTATACTTGAGCATGTCCAAAAATTGATCGGCCAAAAAGCCCAGCACAGTATCCTGCTCATGGCCATCCATCCCTCACTCCATCCCAGAAGGAGTATGACTGTGCTCCCACTGGACCCAGGACTGGTCCTGGGACTGGGGCACAGAGATCTCAAAGCTGACTTGGTGGCTGCCCCTGTGACACTTTCAGTCTAATGTCAGGAGACAGGCATTCGAGGAGAGAATAGATACACCAACAAGATAATTTCCAATCATGCTAGTGGAAGCAGGAAACCAGGTAGAGGTCCTCCACAGCTATCCAGGTGGACAGCTGGGTATGGTGATGCATGGTTGTAATCCCAGTACTTAGGAAGCTGAGAAAGGAGGATTGCAGGTTGGAGGCCAAACTGAGCAACTTACTGAGGTCCTGTTTCAAATAAAATAGGGCTAGGTATGTAGCTCAAAGGTAGAATGCCCCTGGGTTCAATTCCCAGTACCACATACCACACACAAAAAAGACATCGAACAGATTGGGTAAGGCATGGTACCAATCAGACTGAAGAATGAGCTGGCTGGGGTGGGAGGGGGAGTAAAAGAAAAAGAGCAACGAAGGATGACTCTCTGAGGAATTTGGTCTGAGCAAGTCGAGGTGCCCAGCAGACATCAAATGGGGGTGAGAAATGGAGAGTGTGGGGATCTGAAACTCCAAGACCAGAGAGCTAAAACCGAGGCTCTGGGTGACCCTGTGTGAAGCCGAGAGTTGAGCAGGCTACAGAGAGAACGTGGAGAAGTGGAGAATGAGCAGCAGGCAGTCCCTGGGCTGCGCTCAGACAGGGGGAGGTCAGACCAGGAGGAGCAGCCAGGAGAGACGCTGGGAAGATGTACACAGACCAGCATGCAAGAGCTTACACACCAGCGGCCCTGACTGCTGCCTTCAGCAAGGTCAACAGGACTATTTACTCAGTTGGCCATTGTGGCCCCATGACTACTGGGTTTCTACATACCTAAAAGACAACAGAATCCTCTTTCTCAATCCTCCAATCAACTACAACTGCCCTCAAGACCCTGAACAAGCAAGACTCAGAAGAAGAACCTATGTCGGGTGTGGGGGTACACACTTGTAATCCTAGTACTTGGGAGGCTAAGACTGGAGGATCACAGGTTTGAAGACAACCTTGGCAATTTAGTAAGGCTCTCAGCAACCTAGTGAGATCCTGTTTCCAAATGAGAAATAAAATTGGTCTGGGGATGTAAGCTTGGAGGTAGAATGCCTCTGGATTCAGTCCCCAGTACCACAAAAAGAAGAAGAAGAAGAAGAAGGAGGAGGAGGAGGAGG
>PVLC010011576.1:0-46651 GCA_004027655.1 Graphiurus murinus | reverse complement strand
GAGTGGTCAGTCTTTTTTGGATTATATCAGTGAGAATGATGACTGAGACAGAAGTCAAAAGGAATAATCTATTGAAGAAGGAAAAACTGACAAGGCAGCAAAGGGAGGTGAGGGTTGGTAACTGATGTTCCTGAAAACTCAGGAAGGGAGTAATATCCAGAGAACAGTGAGGGGCTGGTCTTGGCTAGAAGAAAAGAGAGAAGGTGGCCGATGGCAAGATGAGGCTTGCAGATGTGTCCACTTCACCCAACAGAGTCAGCTGCCCTGCCTTAGCTGGGAGTTGCATTCCTAGACATGGTAGTTGGGTATCTAAACATAATTGAAAAGCAGATAAATAATTTCACAGAGAAATTTTCAAAGTAAATTATATTAAAAACATACAAACTTCTTCCTCTTTCTCTCTCTTATCTCTCTCATCCATCTCATCCACCTCCATGCCTTTTTGTCACTAATTCCAAAATCCCAAGAAAAATGTCTTCCTAAACAAAACAAAAAAGGCAGCCGGACATGGTGGTGCATGCTTGTAATCCCAGCACTTGGGAGGCTGAAACCGGAGGATCCAGGTTCGCGGCCAGCCTTAGCTACCTAGTGAGGCACTCTGCAACTTTGTGAGACCCTGTTTCAAAATAAAGAATAAAAAATAGGGCTGGGGGTATAGCTCGGAAGTAGAATGTCCCTGAGTTCAATCCCCAGTACCGCAAAAAAAAAGATACAAAAAAGGTAGGCAGGAGGGGGGGATGTGAATGAGATTAACTGTTGCCCAGTCCTAGCTCTACAGTATTATGATTCTACAAATGATAATGATAGAACCTGATATTTAAAACTTTTTTTCATTCTTGAGAAGCTGTATAAGCTTGGAGGAATTCTGAAAGTGATCAAGATTATTTCTTCCTCTTTTTTAGATATAGTTCCTAAAATGCCATGTCATAGTGTATGTAAAAAATAAATGTGTGAAAACTCTAAAACTGCAAGGAAAGTAAGGGTAGAGGAAAAGAGATTTTAGACAAGAGAGGAAGAGGAGGAAGAGGACCACAGAAAAGTAAGATAGGAGAATCAGGGCTAGTACTGCTAAGCCCTGAGGAGAAATTATAAATGTAGAATGAGGCACAACATCTGTTTTTTTTTTTTCTGTTCTAAGAAGTTTCTGTTTCCAAATTCACCTCCTTTCCCTTCTTTGGGAGAGGAGATGAGTTCTTCCAGGCTTATCCATTTTATCAGCCAGAACCTATCTCCCTCTTCTTTGAAATGATAACAGCAAAGGAATTGGACCAAACAGTGGAATCCCTTCCTTAACCACACTCAAATGAAATGAGTGAGTACACATGGGCACATAGGATGATAATAGTGCAACCAGGTATTTCTACCTTTTTTAAAATTCAGTAAGAAGAGAGAAGGTAGAGTAACTTACCTCTTAAACTATTTGTTTGAAAATAATATGCAGAAAGAGAAAAAAAATCCTCAACTAACAACTGCCTTCCTCACCATCTGCTTAATCTAAACATTAGCATATCACATATCTGAGTGAACTCAAATTGCACTGGAAACAGAGTGCTCTGTTCCACTTTTTTTAGACCCTTAATGGGGGAGTCAAGTGAGAATCCTCTATGGGATTATATGGGCTTTATGGGCTTCCAACACACGCATTTAGGGCCACATTTTCCGTCCAGCTTTAACTCATCATACCAGGACCAGAGGCAAAATTGTGCCTGGCTTAATTAGCACAAGTACTAATCAAGTACTAATGAAATTTGCCCACAAGCACTTCTTCAGTCTAAGGCACAAGTCACACACACAATTTCCGTATATATCACTTAGCATGTCAGCACAAAAGGAGGAAAGAAATGAACAATTCCTCCCTAAAATTTGCTTCAGGCTAACCACAGGCAAGCATCATCTCTACCTAGAAGTAATACATTACTTTCATCAGTGTAAACTTCGTAAATCCTAAAGCTGCAAACCACATCCCAATTTGCCACATTAGGTTGTAAATTTATAAACATATAGAGAACGTTATCAGTGGGGACACTTCATTCTTACTGATTTATGAGCTATTTTAGAGCTGAGTTTGGGAACAAATGTGATCTGTAATGTACCTTAAAATATATAGGAGGTCTTTCAGGCTAAAATATCAGTTCTTAAGAGGTGGGAATAATGCTGGACAATAGGCCTATTTGCTTAAACTCAGAATAATAACAAAAAGAAGGCCCAGTTCTCTCTCTTCTGTCAGTCAGTGATATACCCTGAGTCTTCTCACTGTGTTTTAAATCTGCTTTTAAGATCTGTCCTAGAATAAGAGCTTATTTACAACACAAATATTAATTACACTGAGGAAGATGCTTTGAATCTATCAATTAAATCACACTAATCAGAGATGCAGTAGGCACATTGAAATAAGTATTTATATACTCAAGTGTCAGCCATAAGAAACATCTTTGCTATGGTTATGTCATGATATCTTACCAGAAATAAGATTCTGGACCATCCCATTTTGGGGGCACAAGAGAAACAGTGATTAATTCTCAAGAGCAAAGCCACATTAAAAAATCTAGAGAAGACTCCACAAGAACCGAAAGCTGTCCTCTCTTCTGCCCAGCAAACTATCCTTCTTCCTCTCCTCCTTCTTCCAAGGGCTGTTACACTTCTGGTGAGAAAGGATCTCACCTTTAAGAAGCTGAAACTCACCCACTTGAACAGGTACAAGAGCCAGATGACCCGTTGTTCCCTTTATGGACTATCGACAAACATCACTTAAAAAAATAATAATCGTTGGTGAGTGCTGAAAACAGCCAATTCACACAATGTCTTCATAAAATGAAATTCAGGGAAGAGGAAAGAAAACAGTGCAGAATCAGGATAACCTCAGATGCAACCAAACTGTCACCTGTGGTCCCATCAGCAAAGCACCCCTGCCCCCAGCTTCCTGAGCTAAGAACAGCAGATTAATCTCAACATGGACTTCTCTTGCTCTTTCAAAGATGCTGTCGTCTGAGTATTATGTTATCCTCATTTTCCCATTTGTAAACAGATCTAATTTATCTCAGTAGAAGAGTAGAAGGGGAAGGGAAAAAGGGACTTTTCTGTCATTAGTGAGTTTTATTTTCTTGATTAAATAAAGGTTTGTGAACGATAAAGAGTGCAAATTTTACATGCTGTAAAATCAACAAGCAAAATTCATGTGGACTGCAGACATTAACAAAATTCAAGCCCTGACATTCTTCAAAGGAACCAAGGGCCCCATCTGCTGATGCTTAAATGTACTACAGTAGGAAGTGGGTGAAAAGGAGCACATGAAAAAGGATGTATAGGACTTAAGTATAATAAAGAGCTGGAGGCTGCAGAATCTTAGAAACAAAAGGACTTCTATGTCCCTTTAGAAGCCAGAGACCCTGCCCGAATCCAGGACCCCTTCATCCTCTTCTGTATTGGGGCATAACATTGTGGAAATCACTCCATGCAGATAAGCAGTAATTTTATTATTTTTCCCCCTCAGGAAAGAAGCACCAAGCACTGCCTTCAGTGGCCATCACCTCTCTACTGAAAGACTTTCAGTTGGAGCAAGGTCTCTTGCTCCTTTAACTGATGACTTTGGTTGCAATGTGATTAAATGGTTAGTGTCTTAAAAACGGGTTTTGATGCTGCCCATTTTGATGATACAAAAAGGCATTCTAACTAATTCTCAGTCTTGCCTCCAACATAAGATAGTTCTGGGGTCTTTTTTTCAGAAACTTATCTTGTTTATGATCATTTCAGTAAGTGAGTAGGTAAAGCATAAGGGAAAGACCATAGACAGGTGAGGAGAATGAAGTTCAGGGATCTAGTCCCAACTGGGTTACTAGCTATTTGATCTTATTATACCTAGTTCTCCTCACTTAAAAAAATAAGAAGTCAGACCACACAATCCTTTAGAACCTTTTTTTCTATCTTTAAAATCCATTGCATCATCGAGAAGTGCAGAGAGTCTTAACATCACACATTCTTAGATGCTCAGGAAAAATGTAACAGGCACATTTTCAGTCAAAAAGAATTTGTCCTGTGGTATCTTCTTTATTTAATTCTGCCATTCTAAGTTTCCTATACCTTTTTTATACATATTTGGAATTTAATAATAGGTGTAGTGGCCACTTGTGCCTGACAAACCTTTCTACCTTTCTACCATTATTTAGGTAACTACCTCAATGATTTTGGAAGCAATGATCTCTCCTCCTTTATGAACAGTTCTGGAGGGACCCTCAGTCAAGCTTCTCTGATCACTCCTAGCTGAGCTGGGAGCACATGAACAGAGGTTGGCCAATTTGCTCATGTACACATGTTCTCGTTCTTCTATCCTCTCTCTCTCTCTCTCTCTCTCTCTCTCTCTCTCTCTCTCTCTCTGTCTCTCTCTCTGTCTCTCTCTCTCTGTCTGTCTCTCTCTCTCTCTCTCTTGTCTCTCTCCTCCCTCCCACTGTCTTTATCTGGATGAAACAAGAAAGGAAAAATAGTGTTGTTTCATTCTGGTGGTATGACTCACAATGATCATCCACTGGTTTCTATTAGGCCTTGGGAGTTGTCCAAATTCCCATCCTATTTCTGTGATGGATTCCCAGTCTTACCTTCAGGAAGCTGAAGCCTCAAGTAGAGCTAGCTACCTTCTAGGCACATGAAATGCTCATGTTCTGCTGGTGTTAATGTGGTGGACATGAGCTGGCCATCTTTGTCACAAGCACCCCTGTCCCCCCTCCCCTTGCTTTCCTCCTGACAGGCTCTGGACAACCAACCATGCGGTGGGTATAGAATCTCTCTCTCTCTCTCTCTCTCTCTCTCTCTCTCTCTCTCTCTCTCTCTCTCTCTCTCTCTTTCTTTCTTTCTCTTTCTCTCTCCAAAAGTAAATTTTGATTAGCTCAAGCTAATTATCATGGTTCCTTCCAGTGGCCACAGTGAACGGTTCAGAAGTTGACATATAAATGAATATGGGCCAATCAAAAATAAGACATGTTTGTTGAGGATTCTAGGAAACAAGGAGGCTAACACTGTGAAATCGCAGTGGAAAGAAAGCAGGAAACCACATTTTGGGAGATATTATAAGAAGCCTGAACTTATTATATGAGGCAACAGATTCCCATATTGTTTAAGTCATTTTGATTCAGATTTACTATTATTTATAAGTGAAATCCCTAGATAATATTCAGAGTCTATTTCTGTTGATAAGAACCAAAGAAGTTTAACAGATACAGTGTTCAATTAGGAATCTGACTTTCTAGGGAGATTAATCACTGCTTGTTCGTATAAGTTACACTTCTACTTAGATATTTTAATTTCATACTTATTTTTATTTACATTGTTGAATCCTGTCCAATTGTAGTCCACTATGGCCAATCTTTTTCTGCCATTCTCACCTAAAGTAAATCAATAATTTATTCTATTCTATTGGGAGTTTGTCTTTTTTTCTCCCTTTGCTTATTAGCCTGAATGTTTCCTCATTGGGTTGTTTTTCTAATTCTCCAATTTATCAAAAGCATTTGGAGGAAGTAAGTATACTAAGTTATTTAACAGATAATACCACACAGTAGGTATTTGTTCAAAGAAGGAATGATGTGCTTTATGTTTCAAACCATCCCGTTCTGTTTGCTTAATAAATACCCTCCTATTGCACCATGATGGCCAAAGGGAATGAATTTAATGGTGGTCCAGCAAGTCTTAGGATGGGAACACATGGCTGCTGAAACAACAAAAGGTATAGTCAACTATGACTGAATCTAAATTCCTTTCATAATAAACCTTTCTTTGGTTTTCCCCTCTCATACTTGTCCCGCATATTCGACTTCTAACTATACTTTTTTCAGTGATATGAAAAAAAAAAGGTTGGTGAACCACTACATTGATTAAAATTCCACTTCTCTTTTTCTTCATTTAGTCATTTACCCCTTTCATACCTAGTTCCCAGGCACCCCAAACACACCTTTCTGTCTTAACATTCTCCCTCAAATTTACTCTCCTTTGCCTCTTTCTCATCTCAACTAATGACACCACCATCCATCAACTTCATCAAACTGAAACCCAGGTTTTTCCCTCACTTTCACCTTCTGCACTTAATGGATTACCAAATATATAGTCAATTCTACTCAAAAAGTCTTTACCATATTATTTACTTTCCATGCCTAACTGCATTTTCTAGTTGAGATGCTTTTGGTCTTATCTGAACATTCTCCTACCTTGTGTTCCTGCCTGCAGTCTTACCATGTCCATATACTTCTTCCTCTTACTCCAAAATGATGTATCTAAAATGTAAATATGACTCAGTACTCTCCTATGTAAGGCAATCATTCTTGATTACTTTCATTGTGCATCCTAACATGCATCCTGCTCTAACCATACTCAAGTTTCAGGAACATCTATTAAATAACGTTATTCAGTCCCTGAAACATGTATCTCCCCCCCCCCCATTTCTTATTTGTGCTCTTTTCTCTGCCTACAGCTTCCCACTTCTTCATCTACTTCGAGTCAAGCTTAGGTATCATTATCTGTAGAGGGTCTGTTCTGACTACCCCCAGACTCAATCCAGTTGTCCAATTATGTGTCCTTAGAAACTCTCTGCACTGAAAGGTGTGGCGGCACATGACTGTAATTCCGTACTTGAGAGGTTAAGACAGGAGGATTGCAAGTTCAAGAAGGCTCAGCAACTTAGCAAGACCCTCAGCAACTTAGCAAGACCCTATTTCAAAGATATCTGTATAAAAATAAAAAAGGGCTGGGGGCATAGTTCAGGAGTACAGAAGACCTGGGTTCAATCCACAAGAAAAGAAAGAAAGTCTGTGTACCAACATATTGTAGCACTGACAAGGCTAAATTGAATTAATCATAGCAACACAGTGCCTTTACTATGCCTCCTCTGTAGCCTCTAATTAACAAATAGCTCTTAGACCTGTTTTTACTATGTGACTGAATCTTCCTTTCACAGGGGTGAAACACAGAGTGTCTAAGGGCAGCATGGGTGTTTTGAAAACATATGGGCTAGATCAGTTCATCCTAAGTATTTTGAACTCAGGAATGCAGAGATAATGTTAGAAGTAGGGGCCAATTATAAAAGTCATTAAGGAGAGAAAAGTTATGATTTGTCGCTGTTAGGGTTTGGACCTTAAGTGGTCCCCAAAGGCCCATGTATGGAAAGCTTGGTTGCCAGACCAAGTGCTACTGAGCAGTGTTGGAATCTTGGGCCAGTGAGGCTCAGTGGGTGAGAGTAGGTCATACAGTCATGACCTTGAATGGGATATCAGGAGTTTGGCCCTTTCCTCTTTTTCTTTTTTTGCCTCTCTGCTGTCGCTGCCACAAAGTGAACAGGCCTCCTTTGCCACCCATTCCCATCATGATATAAGCATGTCCAAAGAAAGTAGCCAAAGTGACCATGGACTGAAAGCTCTGAAACTGTAAACCAAAATACACTTTTCCTCCTTTTAAGTTGAATATATCAGGTATCGTTTCATAGCAGTGGAAAGCTGATGAACATGGTTCCTCCTACGTAAGTTATAAGAGAGTAGAAAACACAAGTAAGTAGAAGACAGGATAGAGCTGAATAGAATATAGTGAAGGCTCATGACCTTCAGCCCTGAAACTACTGAAGCCCTAGGGTTCCCTGAACCCAGAATCACCCTTCAATTCTGTCCTTCCTGAGGTTGAGAGGCTCAGGTTTCCTTACAGTTCTTGTAGTTTTATCTTCATATAATGATCTTGTTAAAGTCTAGCACATGAAGAAGTATGAGCTGAGACTTAATTCTAGAAAAATTAGAGTCTAATCAAAACAGAAATGGATTTTCCCCTTTCTTCATTGGTCTTTACACTAGACTAAAAGCTTACAAAGACTAAAGAACAGAGTATTTGGGGCATAGCAAACAATGAATATATACTGAAATCCACAAATGAAAAACTAAGTGGTCAGAGGCTTGTAGAACAGAAGAACAGGTGGTGATCTGCTGCCAATAAACATTTATTAAGGAAAATTATATAAAACAATAATAAAGTATATTTGTCTCAACAACTATGTAAAGATAGTGTATTCGTAACTGATAATTATGCAAGATAAATTCCCAACCTACCTTATCTTGTAAAAAATGGGAACTGAACTTTAATGCTTGAATATAGTTCCCCAGTAGACGCTTGAAACCACACATAGTACTGAACCCTACATATACTCTGTGTTATTACCATAGATCTTACCAGTCTCAGGACACTTTTTTCTTTCTCTTTCTTTTTTATGCTTTCACTGAAAGGAAGCCTGTTAGAACTTCTTTTTGGCATACCCCAAATGCCACCATCGGCACTTTTGCACTTTGGGACCATTATTAAATAAAATGAAGGATACTTGAATGCAAGCACTGTGATATCACAACAGTCAATCTGATAAGCAAGCAAGCTAAATGATTAAAAGGTGGGTAGCTCATACCTAATGGATACACTGGACAAAGAAATGGTTCATGTTCTGGGTGGGATGGAGCAAAACAATGAGAGATTCATCACATTACTCATTACTATGCCCAATTCAGAGCTTATGTTTTATTTTATTTCTGGAATTTTGCATTTATTTTCAAACTGTAATTGACTAGGATAACTGAAGCCATGAGAAGCAAAACTGCAAATAAGTGGACTACTGTACACTTTTATAGATTAATTGAACAAGAACTAGTAATCACCTACTACATGCTTAGCACATTGCTACTTGCAATGAAATATCAAAACAAAAAAATGTAAAAGTCTTGATTCCAAGAACCTTATTTTCAGCAACTATTCTTTATAAAGCTTCATTATCACCCTGCTTTCTGATCTTCGCCAAGTATTTTAAAACTAATTTAATTATTCTGCACCTTGCTCATAATAAAGACTTCCTAAAAATGGAGTATTAAAAAATGCCACAAGTTCTAGCTTCTTGCCCCAGTTAATCTAGTAAAGGCACAGTAAAATATTATCAACAGTAGACTTCATTTTTTGACTGCTTCAGCCACAATAAAGAGATTATGAAAATTCTAAATGCCTTGCAACTTAAAGCATATAAACTCTATTTTTCAAACTATATGAATAGCTGGAAGAAGCAGCTGAGAGTAAAGGCAAGCAGGGAATTGTAGAATAAAACTTTCATAAAGTCTCTGAGATGTCTAGTGAGGAAGTCTCAGAGCTGACTGTTAGGATGATTTAAAACCTTAAACACCATTTTGTTGACACATAATTCTTTTATATATTTTCAGTATATAAATTGTGAGCTTCTCTAAAGGAAACACAGTTTTTCCACAGCAAAAACAAAGAAAAAAGCCTCTAACTCTTATTACATTTTAAGCACTAGGTAACTTTGCGAGCAAGCAACTGAATTCATGAAATCATGTAAGTCAGCATTCTGTGAATCGGTGTAGCAAGGAACACTTCCTAAGCAGGCTTGCTCCTGACACATATCTAACCATTTTCACATTTAATGTATTCCCTTCTGGTTGTTAATGTGCCTAGAAACTATGGAAATGTGAAAACCAATAGATTCCATGGCTACAAATTTGATAGTGACTAATGTAGACAAAGCTTTCTTTCTTTCCTTCTTCTTTTTCTTTTTTTTTTTTTTTTGTGCCTGTTTTGGGGTTTTCCTTTAGAACCCTGGAAAGTTTTAAATAATAGCCAATGGGGTTTTGTTCCATTGAAGAAAGTCTATCTGATTCATGACCCTATTTTCACTAAATATAATATCAAGATAGAAGTATTTTTCTTTATTAAATTTGGAAAATAACTGATGCTAAATATACCAAATGAGTGCAGATTAAATAAATGAAGTATGAGAGGATTGCTCAGGGCTAGATGGGAGGGTTTGGAAGGGAGCTGCCAGCATTTTTTTTTTTTCCTGAGGTTTCTTATGCTCAAGCCCCATCTGGGTTAACTGTCATCATGGTATTTTGTAGTCTGAGAGAAGACTAATTAATCTCTTTTAAGATTAGATTAAGTTGTTTTGAGAGATCAGATGACCATAAGCATTTATTCATCTATATATCCATTTGTTCAACAAATATTTGTTGAGCTACTACTATGTCCTAGCATAGTTTGAGGTGCCCAGGATATAGCATTGAATAAGACAAAGTTGCTGCCTGCAGGCAGTTTGCATTCTAGTGGAAGAAACAAATGGTAATCAAAGAAATAAATAACCACTTAACATCTATTAGTCATCAATTCTGTGAAGAAAAACAGATTAGGGTGTGTGGCAGAGAGTGATAGTAGATATAATTCAGGTAGAGTGGCCAGGAAGACCAGTGGTCAGGAGGAAAAGAAAGAATAAGCCACAGGAGTATCTATAAGAACTGCAGAAAAGGCAGCATGGAGGATCTACACAGGGAGCCTGTGATGTGTGCTCCAGGAATACCAAGGGGTCAGTAGGAAGGAAGCAGGAAAGTAGCAGGGAACAGGAAGGGAAACTTTAGAAGGCTGCAGTACTTACCTTGGATTTCATGCTGTGTGCTGGGAAACCATTGTAATATTTAGTCAGACTTCATTTGTTTTAGCTAGAATTTATAAACTTGAGAATGAATAGTGTAGGGCTCAAATGTCTCCAACATGGCTCATGCTCTTAACCTCAAGCTCACAACAATTTTTCAATCAATTCTCCAAATGCAATTCCAAACTCCACACTTGAGGGAAGGTGAACATTTTTTTCTTTAACCATAGTAATCTATCAGATATTTATCAGCCCTAGTGGTGGACCTTAAAACCAACTGACAGCTTCCCATCAATAATGGTTATTCTCAGGATCTAATTAAAGGTGAGCATTAGAAACAAGCCACCAACCATCCCAGTTCACAGAAGTCCAAGGCAGAACTGGGTTCACTGAAATTTGGTCTATTCCAGCTCAAATCATATTGAGACTCTAGGGTAGTCACAGCATCTAACCTAGAATAATTTGTTTCAGATTTAGTTCAACAAATCATAAATTTAGTGGTAAACCAATTTTTGAATATAGTACTTTACTGCTTTCAAGTACATACATCCTAATTTCTAATAAAGCATTTGTAAGTAAAAGTACTTCTTTAATGACTCATTAATAATAGCATGTATATGAATACCAACAATTAAAATTTGCTAAAGTTCTCAAAATTAGATGCTGGTGCCTTTAAGATGCTGCCAATTCTTGTGTTAAGATAGTCTATCAGCTGTTTTTAGCAAAAAACTTCCCAGGCTAGGGATATAGCTTGAAGGCAGAGCATGCAAGAGGCCCTGAGTTCAGTCCCCAGCAGAAGAAAAAACAATCCCCAAATCTTAGAAGCCTAATTCAGTACAATTATTCCTTGCCCTCAGCACAGTCTAGGTTGGCAGGGAGGACCTTGGCTTCATACAGTTCTCCAGTGACCAGGCTCCTTACAGCTCGTGACTCTGTCGTCCTCTTGGTCCTCGGAATCCTTTGCATATGATCAGTGGAGGGAAAGTGGAAATGTGTGCAAGCTTTTCACTGGATGTTCACACCACTGTCTAGGGACCTCAACCCCTTGATCATCCTCCAACTTCACTGGTTATTTGTTGTTGGTCTCCTTGCTGGTTTCTCATCTTATTAACTTATTGACGTCAGAGGATGGCAAAGGGTTGGGGAAGTTCTAGGGGTCCACCCTGGAGCTTCCTCTCTTTTCTATCTAGTCATCTTTTGGTAGTATAATCTCATAAAAGGCTTTAAGTAACGTCTTTATGCTGACACGTCCCATTTTGCATCTCTGTTTGGGTCTTCCTCTCCAAACTCCAGACTTTTATATCTACCTGCCTATTCAACACCTTACATAGATGTATAACAGATCTACGTCCAAAGTTGAACTGGTGAGCTTCCCTGAAAATCTGCTTCTCTTCCTGCCTTACCCATATCAATTGATACTTGCTTCCAGTTGCTTGTTCAGAATCCTTGCAGTCATCTTTGATTCCTCTCTTTATCCTACATCCTCCTGCTTTGTCTTCAAAATAAATACAGAATCCTATGACTTAGGAAATCCTATTTCTTCTGCTACTGCTGCCACCTGGCCCTGACCATCATCATTTCTTGCCTATATTATTAAAATGGTCTCCAACATTCTTTTTTTGTTATTATTGTTGTTTATTTATTTATTTATTTATTTATTTATTTATTTGCTTTTACTTTTGATCTTCTACAGCCTTCCTTAACACAGAGGCCCAAGCAATCTTTTTAAAAGTATAAGTTAGATCATACCTTTCTATTCAGAGCTGGTATATGGCTTCTCATTTTCCATGCCACTCAGAGTAAACGCCAAAGTCATGCCAAGGCTTCAAGGCCCAGTGGTGTCTAGCCTCCCTCCAACAGCCCATCCTCATCTCAGACTAGTCCCCTTCTTCCTCACTCTGCTTCAAACAATGTGGGCTTCATTACCATTCTTAGAACATGCCAGGCACATTCCTGCCTTTGTGCCTTGACTCTGCTGGGAATGCTCTTCCCTCTGAAATCGGCCTGAGTAGCCCCTCAAATTATTCTTCTCAATAATGATAACCCTTCTCGTGCTATTTTGTACTGAACCTTTCCACCTCCTGCCCCACGACAGGACTCCACAACCACTATATTCATCTACATGTTATTTTTCACACTGCACTTACTACCATATAACATGCTATATGTTTATAACATGCTTTATTATGTTTCTTGCTTCTTTTCTGTTTCTCTATCTAAGATTTAAGCTCAAGTGCAGAGCTGTTTATTACCTTGCACAAAGATGACTCCCACTTACCTAAATCAGACTTAATACAGTTGGATAAATATCTTTGAATCAATGAAGGATAAACATTCTAGTAGAAGAAGCAAATTCCTGATATTCCTGGTACCTGATCCTCTGCTCTTATCTATGGTAGGTTCTATTTCCTGCCTTGGCCATATCCATGGACTTTGGGCTTCTAATCCACATTTGAGCCAGCCCTTGCTCACTAATGCTTTATCAGAGGCAATATAGTATGAGATATTAGGGTGTGGGCTTTAAACCAGATGTGGCTGGAAGCAATTCCTGGATCCACCATTTGAGTAAATCATCCTTTGCCAAGTCATTTCTCAGCCTTCAGTTTCTTCAACTATAAAATAGCAATTATGTTAGTACCTATCTCATAGTGTTTTATGATAAATGGAATAATACAAATGTGGTGACTAGTACAGTGTCTTCACAATAGTTTCACTTGATAACGCTGCAGTTTTTACAGCTATTTCCTTTGAATGGATATACTTAAATGTGCTAACCTGGTGGCCTACCAGCAATATTTCTCCTTGCCCAGGGAAAGGTAGGGCTTGATCACATAGGTCCCACCTTGCTCCAATTGTTACATGTGGACTAGGTACAAGGGTATTCAAAAGAGCCTACATTTCTAAGTGAGTTCCACATTTGTAACATATCTAATTGACATTACATTGAACTATACGGAATTACTGATTTTGTTATCTTTTTCACTTTCTTCCAACTGCTCCATAAGTAGTCACTCTGCTCCACTGTGTTCTGTTTCCAGAGAAACAGGATATATGTGTGGATGGTGAGGTAGGGGGCTCAGACAGGCTGGTACCACCTCTCCCAGGAAGAGAGCAAAGTGACAAATATGATTGAGGAGGTCTCTCATCTGCCTCAACTTTTGTACCCCTTACCTGGCTTATTATCAACACATATATTTTATCTGTCTTGACATTTACCTACACTATATTATTCCAAGGGTGGCAGATATTCATTGGTGAATGGTCTCTTTATCTCCATATCCTGTTGGTTCTGCCTATTTTTATCAAGAGAGAGAGAGAAAGAGAAAGAGAGAGGGAGAGATTGATTAAGAAATTGGTTCACTTGGTTGTAGGGGTTGACAAGTCTGAAATCCATAGGGCAAGGTGGCAAGCTGAAAATTCAGGTTAGAATTATTATGACACTCTTAAATCTAAATTCCACAGGGTAGGGCAGGCAGGAAACTCAGGCAAGGTTTATGTTTATAGTCTTTACTGCAGACTATTATGAGTTGAAATTTTTTGGGGTAGGGCTAGGAATCAAATTCAGGGCCTCTTGTGTGCTGAGCAAGCACTCAAACACTGAGCTATATCCCCACTTCAAAATGGGCATAAACCCTAATACCTTAAAATGTGACCCTGTTTAGAAATAAGGCAGATACAGATATAATATGTTAAGATGACATCACACTGGTATAGAGTGGGACTCTAGTCCAATGACTGGTGCCCTTATAAAAAAGAATGCCCTGTAAAGCGATGGACATGCACACAAGAACACCATCTGAAAATTAAAACTTTGCTTCTACAAACCAAGAAACTACCAGAAACCAGGAGACAGACATGGAACAGATTCTCTCTAAAGCCTTCAAAGAAAATGGTTGACACCTAGATCTTGGACCTCTAGCCTCCAGACTGTGAAAGTATAAATTTCTGTTGTTTAAGCCACTCAATCTGTGGTGGTTTTTTACAGTAGTCCTAGAAAACAAATATAGTTATTAATCTAGAACTATCTGGTATTCCTCTGTTTTTCTTTTTCAGTCTTGGGTCTTTTTCTTTGACCCAACCTTATTGGGTCACCACATCCTGTTCATTCTAATATTAAAAACATCCATCCATTCTACTTTCTTCTTTCCCTTTATTTCAAGCCCTGATCTTTCAAGTTGTATATTACAATATTCTCTTAAGTGAATCTCCGTGGGTTTAGCCTCTCCTTTCTCCAGTCTTCCATCCATACTGCTTCCAAAGACTCCTTCTTAAAATATAAATCTTATTGTATCTCACAATCAGAGAAATCTTCATTTACTCTACCTCATTAGCTGCTGATGCTGGATTCTCTAGCGTGGCATTCAGGTCTTCAGAACCAGGCCCCTTTTTATATACTAAGCATGCTATACTCCTCTGTTCTTAAGAAGACTATGATCTCCCATGCCACTGACTTTGCTGACTGATCTCTTCACCCTCATATGATCTAGATTCTCTCTTCTTTAATTCAATGACTTTTCTAACTGGCTACCCTGCTCGTGTCCAATACAATGCTTCTCTTCCCTTCCCAAGTTTAAATCAGATTGGGTGTCAAGAACAGAGAAGAGATTCGATACTCATTCATAATTCCAAAATAACACACATGGGGTTAGAAGGAGGATTGGGCCCAGAGGAGGGTAGAGAGAGGTTTAAAAAATATAGGAGGAGACAATAGCATAGAGCAGACAGGAGCTTGGAGCTGATCTCTATTGCAGAACCAGTTTCACTTCTTCTTGAGTTAACTCTGTTTTTCTTTTTAGTTTGGAATTCCTTGGAGAGGTACCTCAATACCTTTTTGTATAACCTCATGCTCAAGAATCTCAGCAAATTTGCAGTTGCACTTTCTGAGCAAGGTTCAATTCCAATAGCCAAAATAGACCTAAATATAATAAATAACTAAAGAAGACAGTTCTACATGGAATAAAAGCTGTGACTATGCAGTTGCAAGATTTGCTAAGATGACACACTTGCCAATTTTTACTACCAGATGCTTAGAAAAGAGAGAAAAGTGTAATTCCAACTGGTCAGTGGTTAGAAGGTAATATTCAAAACATCCTACCACATGGATAAACAAGAAAATAATTAGAAATCAAAATGTTAGAGAATTCTGCAGTGTGCATGAGTGTAATCCACAGGATAAACAACACTTGGTTGACATTTGACTGAATAAATTAAAATCCAAAGTAATTTGAATAAAAATTCAAGACATGTATCAGAGAAGTTCAGGACAGGAGACAAAAGATGGAATTTTCCCTTTGCTGTTCAAGCTCCATTGGAGTTTATAGGTAGGCTTGGAAAGAAAGGTCAAAGGACTTTTATTTTTATTTTTTTTAATTCCTGTCCTACAGCATTATAGGATGAACTTCACTGTTGCAAGGCTGTAACTTGATTCTTGAGAAATCCATTAAGCTAAAATGTGTACATTCAAGATAGTGCATGAGTGAAATTACCATACTCATAGCAAATAAAAAGTCAATCCAAACCATCCACCTTGTCTCATGTTTCCTGGAAACAAGACTAATAATAACAAATCAAAGACATTCTACTAGTCTTTCATGGCACTCCATAAAAAAGCAACAATAACCAGCTACCCAGTTATAGTGCTGGACATCTGACTATCACATGCACCAGTACACACACACACACACACACACACACACACACACACACACACACAAATAATAGTTTTCTCTGGATAAAAAGGACTTTGGTTTCATGAAGCATACATCATTGACTCTATAGCTGATCTCCTTACCCTACAAGAATATAATCTGCAACAGAGGTAGTTCCACAAAACTTTCACAGAGTATAAGTTTTTGTACTTTTGGTTTACAAAAAAAGATAGGTTATTCATCAGAAAATCTGATTCTCCATGTTTAAAATATTTATTTTATCTTACATACAAAAAAGTAGGTTTTTGTTTCTAGGAGACTTAAAAAATATCTAAGCGGATAGTTACATCACTAAGATCACTACAAGGCTTGGTGTTCCAGCTTCCCCAATTCCCTCATTTATACAACTGCTGTGCTTTATATTTAGAGAAAAAAATCACAGAATTATGATTGGAGAGAATACAGGATAACAGGTTTTTCCTGATGACCAGCAAAGATGCAGCAACTCAATGATAGTACAGAGTGAGCAAGGCCATTTCTTAATATATCAAATCCATCAAGAAAAATAATTACATCCATATCAATTATTGGTCTATTAGAAATAAAGACCTGGTAGAAGGACACCATCCAAAGGTGATTGTCTAGTGCTTTCAAAATAAATGTCTTATCTGTGCCTTGGCATTTTCTGTACCATCAAAAGGCCATTATCCCATGACAGTTCCATTCCACAGACATTAACATTAGATACCAATTCTTTCTAAAGGCTCTTTACAACGCTTTGTCTCATTTGGTGGGTTTGCCAAATGTTCTTCACATTTCATTAATAAATTGACCCACATAAGTCCCTTGGGACTCTAGGGGAAATTAAGTTTCATTCTTTTTTCTTCTTCTATTCTAATTAATACTATTAAGAATGAAAAGATGCTATCAATAGATCAATCAAGTCTAGTAAATTAGGCAGCACAATTTAAATGAAATAGCATTAAATGGAAAGACCATATTAATAAATAGAGCTATATGCAACTATAGTTAGTGGTTGTACACAAACTGTAATGCTAAGGCATTTGCATTTTTGTTTCTGCATCCAAAAATCCTATAAGATAGTGTTATTTGACCAGGTATAGTTGAGGAAACCAAGGCTTAGAGTATTAACTTAGTGCTGAATTCAGAACCTGTATCTGACTTTAAAGCCTTGGCTTATAAACATTTTGCTTTATTACCTGGTAGGTAGTATATTCTAGAAATGTCTCAAACACTGACTTCAATCAAATCATATATGCACTCCATGCCTCAGTTTTCCTACTAGTGAAATTGAAAATAGATTGATCTCACAGCGTTTTCTTAGATGATCTTAACCTCTTATGTACTTAGAAAGACTAGAAGTTTTATCTTTAGGCTATGACTAAATGTAGTGGTGAAAAATGAAACTATGTCATTAGAAGGGAGAGTCATATTGCTAACATCTTACTAGATCATGCTATTTTCCAGCTTATATCTTTTCAATTGCTCCAGGTGGATGTTAACTTATGATTTATAAAAATATAATACAGATCCCTATCCTCTGTAAAGAGTCCTAGAAAAGTCTGTTTCAAACAACTGCTATGTATAGAAATGACACTGCATGTGTTGATTTTAGTTCATTAAATGTTCTGCTTGTTCCTAACTAAATCTTTTACTTGGTTTTACTTTTTCATAGAAAAATACATCTTAATTCCCTTGAACTTATGTGCCCTAAATAACTAGTTCATTGTGTTTGATACCCTCTAGACTGTTCAGAAGAGAGGAGACTATAACAAAATAAATATAAGCCCAGGAGAGCCCCCACATATAAATTGTTATCGGTATAAGAAGAAAACTACTTTGGAAAATAGTACAGAAGATCCTCAGAAGAATGAGAATGAACCTACTATTTGACACAGCAATACCACTTCTGTGGATATACCCCAAAGAATGGAAACCAAACTACCATACTAATGCATGCATATCTATGTTTATAGCTGCACAATTCACAATTGCCAAACTATGGAACCAACCAAGATATTCATCAAGAAATGAATGGATTACAAAACTATGGGATATGACACAATGGAATTTTACTCAGCCATAAAGAAGAAAAAATTATGTGATTTGCAGGGAAATGGATAAAACTGGAGAACATTATGCTAAGTGATATTAGTCAGTCACAAAAAGTGAAAATTCGGATGTTCTCCCTAATATGCGGAAGCTAGGGAGAAAATGGAACCTAGAAGGGACTCCAGGCAAAGAAGGAGATATGTTAGATGAGTAAAGAAGGTGACCTAACTGTGGGAGATTGGAGGGGGGAAGAGGGAAACATCCTAATGCACCTGATGTACCTTCACAAACTTATCAAAATCAATCACTAAGCTCAACAGGAGAAGGAGGGAGAAGGGAGATAATGGGATGGGAATTGGGGAAGGGCTAAATGAATGATGTGTGCATGTATGCCTTTACTATCCCTGTACCTCATCAAGATATATGATTACAATGCACCAATAAAGAAAAAAAAAAGAAAAGAAAATCAGATGCTGGTTCATCTCTTCCCAGACTCAGGTCTGCCTTTCAACACATGTAATTTAGGAAATGAAGACAGAGAAAGGTCAGAAGAGTTGACCTGGATAGAGGGAGAATCATTCCTTAGGAATTTACAGATGCAGTCAAACCAATTCTCTTTGCTTAGAGATAACAAAGACAAACTGAGGTAGATTAAGAATAAGCAGCACTAATGAGCTGAAAGGAACCTTAGGAATTTATTTGGCCCAACCCACTACCCTCTATCAAGTGGGCATCAAAACTTCATGACAAGCAAGGGTATCTTTCTAAAAAAAAAAATGGAACATCTTACAAAGCTGTTGCCCAACCATGGGGAAAGGGAAGAAAGAGAGAAAACTTTATTGAGATGTTCAAAGGCACACCAAGTGTCCTTTCTCCCTCCTCTGCTCCTGTCTGGGTAACAGCCTGAAACAACAAAATGGTTCTTCCCAGGGTGAGGTCGATGATCCCAGTGCCAGCCACTCCATTCCCAACGTGCACCATCATCGCCTCGCCATGGGAACCACAGCCTCCCTGCATAGTCAGTTCTGACGCTTCTGCAACTTAGCTTAAACGAATGTCAATATTACTCTTTTTAGATAATTGATAATATTAAAATACCAGGTCCTTATCTCAGCATGATTTTTATTTTTTTTGGGGGGGGAGAACCTAAAATCTTTTTGTAGAAATATTAAAAATATATACTTTCCATTATTATGTCCATAGAAAATTGCATTTTGATTCTGAGGAACTAGAGCAGGGGAGGCTGGAAATTATATTTAAATAAGACCTATGAGAAGTGAGGCTAATTCTCTCAAAATAAGAGTTAATCCCAAAGAAAAGTGGATTGTAAAGGCCTTAAATTGAACAGTCGATCCTCCTATGGATGATCGAAAAAAAAAGTGAAAAAAGAAGTTGGTAGTGATAAGTTGGTAATGAGGAAAAAACTATTTGATTATACTTTAATTCCAAGTCCCTTGTTCCCAGCCACTTCGTCAAGTAAAGTTTTGTCCAAGTTATTTTTGGCATATGCCCATAAAACTTAAGTGAAAGAAAACTAAACCATCAAATTGCATTCAAGTTCTGGTCTGACAATTTAAGACAAAGATATTCAGAGTGAAGGTTGCTTCTCAATCCTTTAATCATCTGTTATGTCCTGACATTCTAGGGGTCTCAGAAGAGTGCATGACAAATAATGTTCCATATGTGCAGCTAAAACTATACGCAACAAGGGTAAGTGACAATTGAAGCACCCTGGCTCCAAGTGATTAATATCAACACACTGGAACCATCTCTTCAGTGACCTACTTGATGAGGAAAGTCGCACAGAAAAACCTAGGAGCTGGCTTGGTTGTATGACCCAGAGAGACTCTACTGATCTCCATTCTCTTGAGGGGAAATACTCAGAGTCTACTCATTGTGCAAGTTTATCCGGAGATTTGTGCCCACAATTGTTAATTATCTTCCTGAGAATTATCCCAATCAGAATCCAACACGCATGCAAGCATGCACACACACACACACACGCCTTGTCAGCATGCAATTACTGAAATAATCCATACCAACTACCACATTTTAAAAAAATAGAGAGAAAATGAACTTCCCAAGGCACCTTATAGTATATTCCAAAAGTGGATATAAATGAGCATTCTGTCCTCCCAGGCACAGACATATTTGGGAAGGGATGTTACACAGGCAGCTATCAGCATGGCTTCATTGTGCTTGGTGTCCTGTAAGACCCAGACAAACACACATATACACAAATACCCAAATACACATTATTTTATCAAACTTCCTCCCAGGCATTCTGTGGACAGTGGAGAAGCAAGGCAGAATAACACACTATATATGCTCTTGAGAATTTTTTTGTATTAACAAGAAAGGAAAATTGAAAATTATACATCAGTGTATGTGAAAGATATGTAGATTTTGGGGTTTGTGCATGGTTCCCCTTCTGATTATCGGAGTAAATTCTAGATGCTTCTATGGTTCAAAACACCAACATTTTGCTATTGCCAGATATCAGTAAGCAGTTTTTGAATATAGTATGCCTTCCCTATTGAATCTTGCTTTAAATATTGCGTCGTGAAAGGGTAAATTCTTCCCTAGATCCATATTGGGAATTTATGTGTATGTGCTACTGGAATTTCAACAGTGCTATGATAAATTTTTTTTCAGATTTAAATGAATCCTCAATCACTATAAAAAATTATGCCAAACAAGTTAAAATATATTCAAGTCCTTACGGGAAAATGTTTTAAAAGAAAGTTGTGCTTTATTTAATGAGAGCAATGTTTTGCTACAAAGAGAATCATTTTTATGCTTCAACAACCAAATATTTTCTGTTATGTGCCTGTGTGACATGAATGTACAATTTGGGGCAGTTACTCAGAGTCAAGTCGCTAATATTCAGCATTGTTCCTTATCCTATCATACTGCACCCTTTCTTAATCACACTATATGTAGTTGCTCATATAAATTCTGTAACTGAAAAAGGGAAGGAGGAAATCTAACAGAAAATTTCTTGCCAGATGGAGAAAATTGAAACATTACCCTTGTTTCTTTGCCAGCACAGATCCATTTTGACAAGCTGGAAATGATTTATGGGGAAAAAAACGTATTTACACTGGCAGAGATGTTATTAATTGCCATACAATGTTCACATTTTTGCATTGTTTTGTATATGATTACTCACTAGGCTTAAATATACAGTCCAAATACGTGGCTTTTTTCGCATGCTGATTATTATATGACAGACAAACTTACAATACATGATGCATGCCATAAATTTCATTTAAACCTTCACAGACAACACCACGGCAAAGATAAGACAAAAAATAGCAAACCTACAAACAGCATTCAGAGAAAACAGGCATTATGCGTGTTTGTATACACACGGACACACACACATGGATGCAAATGGTTTTAAAGGATTATGTACAGTATACAAGAGCTGATGAATAATATAACACTCTCGATGCATAAGAATATTACTTTTATTACTTTTAAGAGTAACTGTTCCTGCATGAAGCTCCTACTAAAAGAAGACCCCAAAATGTTTGAAAATAAAAATATTAAAGCCATATATAATTCCTAAGCTAGAGAATTTTGCATCATAAAAGACTTCTAGACTTACTAACTTCTACAACAGAAGTTCAGAAGGACATTTTTTAGATATTTTATTTTAAATGCTTTAAAAATAATAATATCTTTGGAAGCAACTTTTTCCCTCAAACATATGTATATATGTGGTAATAGGAAAAAGAAAAATTGGGCTATTTAGTGAAAATAAAAGCAATTGCAATAATGACAAGGCAATTAATCATAGGCGCTGACCATTGGCTGTCTACCTGTTTATTGTTCTTACAATACTGTCACATGTTAACACTAATATAGATGGATATATTTATTACTACTTGCAATTTCAGATTTTAATCTCATATTAGAAAGATGTTCTCATATAACAGCTACTTTGTCTGGGAATCATTTATAATATATCTGTGTCCATTGAGGACATTCTAAGATACCCTTATTTCTAGTTGTGGAAATTAATTTTGAAGGTCTCAATTTCAAGCAATCATATCAGCATTCCTATAAGCATTTGTACATAGTTGTCCCTTAGGTTTAATGCTTTAGTAGCACAGTCTCTCTGCAATTAGTTTTATGCTTCTTAAATGTAAATCAGATGTAAGTCTCTATAAACACTCACTCTCTATAGTGTTTTGCAGAGTGTTTCCATTGTATTAAGTTACTCTAGGAGGCAAATCATTCTAAATATGAAACAAAACCATGTGTATGTGCCAAAACTATAATTTAGCTGTTTATGATTTACCCGACTCCATTTTTACTTGGGAAAATGGATTCAATATGTCTATTTGAAATTAGTTCATAAATAAGAGCTTATTGTGAATGATTAATGAGTGTAGTCCTGCTTACATAAGATGAATTCCCTCCAAGGGTAATCCGTCCCATTGGGGATTTGGGCATTTGCCCAGGGCCCCCTTGTGGGTGGTCTTCACTCTTCCAAGATGGGACACCCCAAAGGAAAGTAGACTGGTGCAGCTGCCAAATGTCACATTCAAGCTACTTATTTTGTTTCATCTTTCCTTGAAACTCCCCTAAGTTTCAACCCTGAAAGATCTGACAGGAGGCCTGTCTTCATAGGATTTAGCAGCTTCATACTCCTGCATATGTAGTTGCTGGCTCAAGAGCTTTTATTGAGCAGGTACTTTATATCTAACTCTCTGCTAAAAATCACAGGGTGGCAAGAATCATAATAAAAATTGTTGCTATTGTCTTAATGAGTTAATAATGCAAAGCATTTAGAACACTGTGACACAGAGTGAATATTCATTAATATAGACTGCTATTTTTACTAAGAATAGATTTGCTTTATGGTAAGATTCTTTCAACCAAGAGAGATTACAGAGGTAACAAGTGTGCCAAGATGGCTGTAAGTCACTATTTGTTTCCATAACTCAACTGTGAAGCTATCATCAAGAACTGTATCTACCCTTCTCTATATCCTCGGTTACCAACAAATGCTGGCACTGAGTAGGTGCTCAATAGTTATTTGTTGAACTGAACTTGTTCAACTTTTGAAATACTTTTAAAATTAAGGGTCATCCTTTAAATATCCTTCCAAATCCTGAGATAAAATTATCTTAAATTCTGACCATTAAGATTGATTGAACATGCACATCATTCCCAGGAAGAAAAGCTTTCTTTCATCTCAAGATTTCTCTAACAATAGCAGGAACTGAAGAACATATAGGGGCCTGGAGTTGGGGCAAGGATACAGGCAAGGCTATATGAGTCAATATGGGTGCCCAGAAGAAAATAGCAGCAAACACTGAGGAGTAGGAAACTTTAGTATCAGACAATGTGGAAAGAAACTGGCTTGTGAATTCCAGTAGCATGCCTTAACATGTTTAGAGGCATGATGTAGATCTTGTCAATTGGGTTTTTTGAATCTACTAAACAGCAATGACCTTCCCTTTTGGAGAGAAATTCCAAACAAGATAGAAATCAGAGCTAAAAGGAGATATCCAATTCCTTTCCTTTCCTCCCAGGCACTAGGATAGACACAAGACCCAGGCCTGCCATGGAAATGAAGTGGCTAAGGATGGCTACAGACAGTGATTTTGGATAGAGAGTCCAGAGACACAGAGGCAAGTGGACACTGGGAACAGGGTAAGTCCCAGCTCCCCAAGTCCACTAGTTTCTGTGCCATTTTTTTCTGTGGAATTTGTTGCCAAGTTATCTTTTGCTTTCTGCCTTTATTTTGAGCCTGGCTCTCAAGATGTCCTGGCTATTCTATGAAATGCCCATCTTTTCAACACATTCCTTTTCTGCTTCAGTTAAAGAATTGGTTTCCTTTATTTATCATTATTATTATTATTATTATTATCATTATCATTATCATTATTATTATGATGATGCGGTACTGGAGACTGAACTCAGGGGACATTCTACCACCGAGCTATACCCCCAACCCTATTTTTTATTCTTTATTTTGAAACAGGGTCTCACTAAGTTGCGGAGGGCCTCACTAGGTAGCTGAGGCTGGCCGTAAACCCAGATCCTCCGGTCTCAGCCTCCCAAATGCTGGGATTACAAGTGTGCGCCACCACGCCTGGTTGGTTTCCTTTATTTTCAACTAAGAACCCTGATTAGTACAAGTACAGAGCCAAGTGATTATGTAATTGTCACCCAAACTCTTGATTTTCCAAGTCAAGAATCCTGTGATACTTGTTCACAATGGAACATTAAGCATGCTACTTGTTCCCAGATTCTAGAAATAGTGATAGCAACTATCTTAGAGAATTGTAGCAGGAACTGTATCTACCCTTCTCATTCATTATCTAATTTCAAAGTACTTAGAAGAATTCATAGTAAATAATGCTCAGTGTAGCTTCTCTGTTATCATTGGCTATTATTAATGAAGGACAGCTAACAAATGAGACTCCAAGGCCTCATGGCAATAATTTTATCTGCTTATGTTGTATGTCTCACCATATATCTTCTCACCAATGGAATTCTTTTGATCATATTTCAACAGCTTCTCTGATGCACCTCATATAAAGGGGATTTTATAGGGAATACTTTTATAAACACATGCAACATTTGCCTCACATGTTTTATTTTATACATCTTCATGGAAATGGAAATAGAAATTGACTTTTGCTTTCTGTCTTATGCTCTTTTATCTCAAAATTAGACTGCAGACTGAAGTAAGAAATTGGTCTTATGTATCCTCACAATGTAGAGCACATAATAGGTGCTAAGTATATACCCATTGATTGATAGCCAGTATTTAATTTGATCACTAGAGCCATCTGGGCTGCTAAGTGGTATAGTTTGTGCCCAACCATCTGGAACTCCCTCTGACCTCAGTCTGGTCCCCATTAGCTAGGACCAGTGACACAAACCACAAAGTCACCCAGAGATGTGAAGGTATGGCTTGTAATGATCTTCTTGACTCAGGGGAAGAAAATCCAATTCAGCTTTCTCCTCTTAAGTCCCTGCTACCTTACACTGCTAAAGAGTCCAACTTCCAAACAGGACTAGCCAGGTATTATAACAGGAGTTTCCAGCCCTAAGGAGTTTCCAGCCCGATGCCCCACATATCCTGCTTGCGGGCAGCTGTGAGATTTACTCTCCTGAGTCCCTCAAGAAGCACTGGAATGATGAACTTCAGTATCGTTTTTTTCTCCTTTGGGAGAATACTGTCACTGATTCTTCTCAGTATACACTTTATTATCATCCAAGTTCCCAAAGGCACTTGAGAATATGTGATTAAAGGAATTCCCTAGTGTCATATATACAATAAATCTAACTGGCTTTATTATCCAGCAAGATTTTTTTCTCCTTCAATCTAAGGTTTCCTGGTTAGTGCTAAAGCCCTTACTAAAAGTCCCTAATTCAACCTCACTTTTTTGATATTTAAATTGAGGGTAGACAGGTCAAGTGCCGAACTGCTCACCTATCAGCTGTTACCCAATCTGGTCTTTATGAAAAGACTCTTGTGTGTTTGAATATTCTAGAGTCATATATAAATGGATTTCAGAATTTCCAAACCTCCAAAGTAGAGGCTAGTTTTGTGGATGATAGTAATAAAAAAGACTCTCTCTTCATATATCCATTCATAATGGGGAGGGAAGAATATCTAAAAATGCTCCCTCTCCACTGGTCTCACTGTATCAGCCTCATTCTCTTACCAGTTCACCCTCAGTCCACTGACAGATGGATGCATGGGAGAAATGGTCAGGTAAATAAACCATTCCAGGGCCTTCAGATCAGATCTAGGACCTTGAAAAGATAAATAATCATGATGAACATTAATGCTCTCTGGCACAGGGGATCACTTTCCTAGTAGTAATTTTTCAGTATGGAATAGCTACTCCTGTGCTTCTGCAATACCACGGTTGCTCTTTTGTCAAGATGCATTTCGCCTTCCATTGCAACTATTATCTCCTTGTCAATCTCTCCCATGCAAATTAGTACTTATTACCAGCTTTCATGTTTTCACCACCTAGGATAGAGCCCTACATATAGAGATTCTGATAGATTGCTACAACTAACCATAAATGTCTCCATTCCAAGTGTGCACCACCCTCCTCTATGCAGGGTACTTTGCCACTGCTACCATCAAAAGGAGTTTTGAGCTGGCAAAATAGCTCAGTAGTAGATTGTTTGCCTAGCAGATATGAGACCCTCTGTTTGATCTCTAGCACTGGGGTAGTGTGAGAATTGTTGGAGAGGTGGAGCATTTTGCTGTAACCCTTAAATCAAAGAAGACCTGATAACTTGTCCTGACCAACAGAGTAAGGCAGAGTAATAGTGTTCTAGTTCTAAGTCCAGGCCTCCAGAGGCATGCAGCTTCTGCTTTCACTCTCTTGAAGTGATGCTGTCATCTTGGGAAGAAGTCTAGGCTAGTCTCCTTAAGGATGAAAGGCTGTGGGATGGAGATAAGCCATTCCAGCTGAGCATCCTTGACAGTGAGAGCCATTGCTAAACATGTGAGTGAGGCTATGAGAGGCCCTCTGACCCCAAATGAACTGTCATGTCTTACTACAGCCACATGAGTGAGTGACCCCAGGTGACACCAGCAGATGAACCACACAGTTGATTCCAGACAAAACTGCACAGGACCATGGTCAGTAAAATGATGGCTGTTTTAAGACATATTTTTCTTCTCTCTCTCTTTTTTTTTTTGGTTTATGAGATAGGATCTCAGTATGTTGCCCATGCTCACATCAAATGCCTCAGCTGAAACAATCCTCCGGTACACACCTCCATGCCCAGCCAAGACAATTATTTGGGGGATGGTATGTTATACAGCAAGAGTGAATGATTCTGTGAGTATCCAATACAGATTTGTTAAATGAATCAATGAATTAAAAAGGTTAGTGAATCTCATCCTACAACAGCAATCTCTTGTTCTTATAGCCAACCCAGCATGTTAGCAGAATAGGTTAGCACCTATTTGATGTGACTGTTATATCTATACTTCTTTATGACAATGTTTCTACAGATCTCAAGATATTAATTTCCTACATCCTACCATCACCTAGAAATTCTAGCTGTTTTACATAGAGTCATTAGAAGACCTGCCTTCTATTCCCAAGTGTGTCACTTTTTAAGACAGGTGGTTTTTGGAGTAGTCATAACCTGTCTGAATAAGGTAAACAAACACCCAACTTGTCTGGGACAATCCCAATTTAATGCTTCTTTTACCCTCAAAGTACCTTGGTTTCGCCAAGAAATTATCTTCATCACTGAGTCTCAGCTTCTTATAGATGATAAATAATGTTAAACAGAAATATAAAAGGGTTGTTTTCAGAAGTAAAGAAAATAACACACGTGTAGGTAATGAAGCACTGCACAATAATAGGAAAGCATTACTTATTAATAGTGCTTATAAATATCCTTTGAAAGAATGGTGGTTTGGAAAGGAAATTAAGCCTCAATTGCCCTCAAAAAGTCTCCCTTCTACCTGCTACGAATAGAACAGTAACTAATTACCCATTGAGTGCCTACTAGCTACTAGACACTGAAAGAAGCACATTATATGTAACATAAATGCCCCATCACTTCACTGACGGGTGAATATAAATGAATGGCATTCATAACAAACAACTCATTCAATTTCTCTGTTTTCTGTCTTCTGTGAAAAAATATCAAGGAATGTGGCCAGACACTTGTTTCAAAGCCACCAAAGGCTGTGTGGCAGTTAAGAAGTTCCCTACTTTTTGGCAGGAAAAAAATGTACCTAGAATTTATATAACCATGATAAAAAAATTTATCACTCAACTTTCACATACATTAGTTCATTAACTTGTAACTTTTTATTATTTTCCCTATTTTGTAGATGAGTAAACTTTAGGCCTAGAACAGTTAAATAACTTGTTCAAAGTCTCACATCTAGCAAGCAAGAAATTCAAACAGAGATTTATCTAACTCCAAGGTTCTTCTTTTTTTCTTTCTTTTTGTTTTTGTGTTTTGTGTTTTTTTTTTTAGGGGGAGGGGGGTTGTTTGTTTTGTTTTGTTTTAGTACTGAGGATGGAACCCAGGAACTTTTTTACCTTCAAACTATACCCCCAACCTTGAAAAAAAATTTTTCTTTTCAACAAGATCTTGCTAAGTTTCTGAGACTGGCCTCAAACCTTGCAATCCCTTTTATCTCAGCCTTCCAAGTACTGACATACACTCCTAATCCCAGCTCCAAAGCTCTTCTCTTACACTCTCTTCTAGGGATGGAGGTGTAGTGGTAGAGTTCTTGACGAACATGCATAAAGCCCTGAGTACCACAGACACATTCACACATGGGGCGGTGAGGGGGGAGGCTGGAACTTTTGTAAAGTCCAATATTAAATTACCATTTGTGATAGATGATAAATGATGCAGGGTTGTTACAAAAATAGGGTTTTTTTTAGATTGTTTTTTAAGTGATATTGGGGATAAATAGATCAGATAGAAAGCTAGCATATTAGGGTCCTAAGATATAAGTGAGTAGGTTTTAGTTGAATGCTGGATGAGAGGCAAAGAGACCAACAGGTAAAATATTCTGATGGTAAAAAAGAAGTTGGGCAAAGGGAGGGGGATGCAGAGGTGGAACCCAGGCAGAGAAACAGTGAGACAGGATAGAAACCATTTCTCATTGCCAAGAAAGGGAGGCCCAGGCAATGAAACTTATCAGACAGCTACCACTTTGGAACAAGGTCTAAAATGGGAAGAAGGAGAGCTCAGAAAATCATTTTCTTTCCTTTGATGACAAGGACTAGCCAAGCCTTTTCCATTTTCAACGAAAAGAAGCTGTGTTTTAGGTCTAATCCATGGGCAGAAACACTAATGTCCTCCCATTATCCATTGATGGGTACTTTATACTTGTTTTACTGTTGCTTAATAAATAAATTAGAACATAGCTAAACTTGTTCAACAGCCAGTCATTAGTGCAGTTAGATCTACTGTTCAGAAAACTGAAGGGCTATTGACTCTGCTCAGTTTAATGAAGGAAAATGAGTCACAGGAGATCTGGGCAGGAATGACTCATAGTTATGCCAGCAGCCTTCTCTCCATTGTAAACTACTTTCCATCATTCACAGTCAGCAAGAAGCTAAAAGAATGTTGATGTTTCTTTCCTAAATGCTTAACTTCCTGACTTCAGACAGACTGAAACTGTGGGCCACAGGAAGTCAACATTTCTAAGGTAAGGGACCAATTGTAGAGAAAGCTAGCCAGGCAGTCAGATTTCTCATTACCTTTTCAGAAATTGAGTGCAGCATTATTGGAGAGGAGTCAGGGGACCATCTCATTGGCGGAATCTCATGAGTGCTAAGGTCCTTCTGATAGTGGAATGATCAGAAGGGAAAGCTCTTCTTCAAATGAACACAACATATACTGAATAATGTTGCCACATAGCTAGATTATGTTACCACAAAGTGCTCATGTGTTTTCTTGATTTGTTGTAAGAGCAGTTTATCTTCCCCACACCTCAGTCTTGGAGTAGAGATGCCGGTGATTTTATATTTATATATATATATATATATATATATATATGAAATAGGGTAAATATATATGAAATAGGGAAAATTTTAAAAATTGCTATTTTTCAAAAGAAAAACTTTCAAAGGCAGAGGCAATGCTGGGCTGGAGACATTGACAGGATGGCCCAGCAGGAGAATTCTGCAAGTTAAAGCTATGAGGGGAGACGGATTCTTATGAAGAAGGATGGTGAACCTGGAAGATCTGTAAATTATGTACCACTTTTGGCTTAAATTTTTTAAAAAGTATGCATGAAAATACTCAGATCCCACATGCTCCTCTAGTGTGGATATTTATAGGTGTGGAAATAGAATTAAATAAGTGACTTTGGGCAATATCACATCTCTATTACTCTTGGCTTTTCTCTGATCTCAGCTTTACTGAGACCATCTTGGGGAGGGGAACAATGTTTTGAATTCCAAGAATGATATACAACCAAACTGTAGATAAATGCAGTAAAAGTTTCACGAAGTTTTCCTGGAAAGACAAGTTTTCATAACATACCTTGAATTTTACAAATGTGGAGCTGGTACAATGGTGAGCAAAACGGAGATGGCCTTTAAACTAAACATACTCCAAGCATAGTAGGCGATACCAACAAGTAAACAGGTGTTTGCTATATTCCGTGACGATAGCTATGACAGGAACTACACAAAATGCCATGAGAGAACATAACAAGAGCCCCAAACTCAAACACAATGATTCAGGAGAGGCTTCCTGTATCAGGAAGGGTTATGCATAGAAATAGAACCAACTAGGATACATATGTATGTTCTATCTATCTATCTAATCTATCTATCTATCTATCTATCTATCTATATATATATATATATATATATATATATATAGAGAGAGAGAGAGAGAGAGAGAGAGAGAGAGAGATTTACTTTGAAGAATTGAATCACAACTATAAAGGTTTGGCAAGTCTAAAATCTGATTAGATAACTGACAGGCTAAAACTCAGGGAAGAGTTACAGTCTGAGCCCAAAAGCTGTCTCCTGGCAAAACCACTTCTTGATCAGGAGAGGTCTTTCTTCTGTTCCATCTTTCGACTAATAGGATAAGGCCCACCCATGTTATGGAGTGCCATTTGTTTTAATCAAAGCCCATTAACTTAAATATTAAGCCAGGCATGTTGTACACACCTATAATCCCATTACTGGGAAGTCTGAGACAGGAGGATCGAAGGTTCAAGACCAGCCTCAGTAAGTTAGACAGATGCCCCCAGAAATTTAGCAAGTCCTTGTCTCAAAATAAAAAACTGAAAAGAGGCCAGGGGTGTAGCTCAAACGTAGAATGCCTCTGGGTTTAATCCCCAATACCAATAAGTAAATATAAATAAATATTAGTTTCATTAAATAAGCACTTTAACAGAAACACCCAGAATAATGTTTGACTAAACAGTTGGACACCGTGGCCCAAGTAGACACATAAAATTAACTACCACACTTCTTAAATATGTTATCTCTATAGTGAGATGAGAAGGATGAGTGAGAATTGATCAGGCAAAGGCAGGATAGGTGAGAGATGAGGAGAGGGGGATAGGCAGAATGTAGAGCATATGCAAAGGGCCAGGGCTCTGAGAAAGCTAAAGTGCCTCTAGTATTATCCAGGTCTAAACGAAAAAAAGGGCTTTTGCCGACTTTTGTCACTCTTATACCCTCAGAATAGACTGTGGTGCCTGGTTCCTGGGAGACGGGTACTTAATGAGCATTCATGGAAAGAGTCCTATCTAAGAGGGTAAAAGCAAGCCACATTAGGAGTTTACATACATCCTAGTAGCAATGGGAAGTCATTGATGGATGGTAAGCAATAGAGTGACAGGTCAGGCTTGCCATTTTAGAAACTCTCTGCCTGTGACGTGAGCAACAAATAAGGGAAGTAGAGAAAAGGCAGAACAGATGGCAGGAAAAGAAGTAAATGATTCTTTGAATAATCCAGATAAAAGAGTATTTTATACCAATCAAGCATAATAGAAATATAACTGACAGAAGTAGAATTAGCAGATTATATATAAATGTATTTATTTATTATTGAATTAACAAAATGGTAAGAAAGCAGTTAGATAAATGGAGAAGCTGTATTTTACTTGTTTTTTTCATATGTAAAATTTCAGTGCCACCCTCTCAGCCTCAAATAATAAAATCAAATAAAGGAGGGGAAAAAAGAGCTAACTCTCTTAAGTGTTGTCAGCCATTGTGCAAATATCCTTCTCCATGAAGATGCGCCTGGTGTTCAGTGTGTAGTAGGAGACATCCATTAGCTCTTCCTCCCATCAGTCCCTGCACATTCATACCTCTCCTTGAGTCAGCATCTGGCCAAGCTGAACAATCTGTTATACAAAAGGATGAAGTACTTTATCAATTACCCAAATGAAAAAAAAAAAAACCAGTGAATTATTCAAGTTCTGGAAAGAAAAATTTGAATTTGCATCCCAGCCTCTATCATAGAATCCTCTGAGGAATTTTCAAGGGTGATATTGAAAATATGACCCTTAGCCTATGAATTATATTTAGATCCCAACATACATATGAGATGCAATGCCACTATGCAGACCTGGAACAGAGATCCAGGCATAAGCATGGAAACAAAAATAGATGTAAGCCTAAGAGTGTGTCCAAAGAACACCAGCACTTATAGTATATACAGAGAAAAGAAGCCCATGAAGGAGTCTGAGGAAAGATGGGGAAAATAAAGAGGCTGTGGTGATTCCCAAGCAAAGGGAAGGAGGATGTCAAAGAGGAAAGAGTTGTCATTGGTACTGGATGCTGCTGAGAGGGTAAGTAAGGTAAGGACTGAAAAGTGCCCACTGACCACTGACTTTAACAATAAGATGACTATGTCCACCTGGGGGAACAGGATAGGTAACATGTTGTGGTGATCAGAAGACCTCAAGGGGGCTAGGATGTACTGAAGTAGAGAATTAGCACAGACAGTAACTAAAATAGCTATGGCTTTATATTTATTTATGGAATAATTTAAATAATGACTATTAATATTTGTCTCCCCCATTAGACAGTAAGCTCTATCAAAACGGAGATCACATGTTTGTGGTCTTAATTTTTTCTTTGTGATAGAACTCACATAACATTACCTATTTTAAAGTGTACAATTCAGAAGCATTTAGTACAAACACAATGTTGTATAACCATTGCATCGATCTAGTTGCAAGAGAGTCTAATCACCCCTAAAAAGAAATCCCAGACCTATTAGCCAGGCGTTCCCCATTGCCCCCTCCCCCTAGCCCCTGGCCACGACTAACCAGTTCTTTACCTGTATGGATTTACCTATTCTGTGTACTTCATATGAATGTAGCTATGTAATAGGTAGCCTTTTGTGCTTGGCTTCTTTTATTTAACATGTTTTCAAGGTTCACCCATATTGAAACATGTATCACTACTTAATTTTTATGTCTGAATTCCATTGTATGAATATACCACATTTTATCAACTCATCAGTTAATGTACATTTAGATTGTTTTCACATTCAAGCTATTGTATATAGGCCTCAAGTAAACATTTGGGTACAGATATTTGAGTACCTACTTTCAATTCTCTGGGGTGGAATTTCTGGGTAATGTGGTAATTCTTTGTTTAACTTTTCAGGAACTACTAAGCCAGCTTCCACAGCAATTATACTATTTCACTTTCTCACTCTCAATATATGATGTTCTAATTTTTCTAAATCCTCAGTGCACTTACTCTTTAAATTTTTTTTAAAATTATATCCAACCTAGTGGATTTGAACTAATAGTTCACTGTGGCTTTGATTTGCATGCTATCAATGACTATATTGCCTATCTTTTCAGATGCTTGTTAGCCACTTGTATATCTTCCTTGAAAAAATATCTATTCAAGTATTTTCTCACTTTTTTGATTGGGCCATTTGTCCTTTTGTTATTGAGTTTGCAAGAGTTATTTATATATTCTGGATTCTAAGCCCTTATCTCATATATATGAGATATATATGATATATATTTCTGTGATTGAAAACATTTATCCCATCTGTCACATGTGTTGTCACCCTCAGTTATGTTCCCAGAACCTAGCACAATGCCTGACAATAAATACTTGTTGAATGAATGAAAAAGAAAGCTTGGATATGTGAAGATTATGTAAAGGTTTAAAATCACAAATTCGGAGTTACCATTAAGTGTTAACCATACCATGATATT
Source organism: Graphiurus murinus (assembly GCA_004027655.1). Taxonomy (NCBI): domain Eukaryota; kingdom Metazoa; phylum Chordata; class Mammalia; order Rodentia; family Gliridae; genus Graphiurus; species Graphiurus murinus. The sequence goes on along the minus strand of PVLC010011576.1, from coordinate 12,804 downwards.
TTATTTATCTGAATGTTACAATATAGGAAAAAGGCTTAGTAGGTCACATACAGATCTAATTTTCAAGAGTGCTTTGTTTGCTTTTAAATAATATTTCATAATATAGAATTTTAAACAGTGAAGTCTGAACATTATAATGCATTAAGAATGGATCTTCAAGTAGAGTTGCTAAGGACCAGCATGTCAAAATGATATTTTGTTTGTTTTGGTTTTGCTGGTATGACACTAGTAATATGGCTGTGCATTTGCTCATAGAATGCTTTTTCATTTTCAAAGTGCTTTTTAATCATCAGTTAATACTCATGATAATCATTTTTAGATCTTTCATTGCATCCCTGCTAATACTGACACTAAAATGATTAAGGCAGGAAATTTACACACACACACACACACACACACACACACACACCTCCTTCTTCTCTATAATAGTTGTGAGATATAATATGCATTTTAACCTTGTCACCAATTAATATTTATTTTTAATCTTTTCTTTTCCTGAGGGCTGTTCCCGCTAAGACTCAACTAAGGTCAACAAGTGAAACTAAAGAAAAGAGAAAGTGGGATAGAAAACCAAATGTTCTTCTCTTTCTTTTTTTTCCAAACTCCATTTTTAGATGGCAAATAGATTTAGAAAATAATATATTTTAATAATGTGAAAGGAAGATATTAATAATATTATAGCATAATATTATAAAAAGAAGATAATAATATGAAAGAAGATATTTTAATAATATGAAAGAGGATAAGGATTAAAAGGCAAGAAAGAACAGTAGTTAAGGGGAAGGGAGCAACTATAAAGACACATTTACAAGAGGAACTGCAATTGAACTGAATTAGGGTCCTAAGAAATATTCTTATCTCTTTAGAGAGAAAGCAGAAACTTTGTTATGAACTGAATTTTGTCCTGCATATCAACCCAATTCATATGTTGTACAGGAGCCTAGCATGTTATTATATTTAGAGAGAGGGCCTTTAAAGAGTTAATTAAGGGAAAATGAGGTCATGTAGGTGAGTGCTAATTTAATATGACTGGCATCCATACAAGAAGAGACAGGAACAGAGGGAAGATCATACAAAAACAACTGAGGAAGACAGTCATCTGCAAACCAAGGAGACTGATTATTAAAAGAAATTACCCATGCCAACACGCTGACCTTAAACTTGTAGCCTCTAAAACTAGGAGATAATATCACTTTATTATTTCAATCTGTGGTGCTTTTTAAAAAAAATATTAGTCTTAGCAAACTAATACACTTTCACATAGTCATAAACTTGCTTTATCATTACAACAAAAAAAACCTTTCCAAAGGAATTCCAGGTTATATCTGTAACTAGTCCTCTGAAGAAAAGTACTTTCCAAGTTGACTGGCATAATCAACCATTGATTTATTTTTCTAACTATACTGAATCCTCATGTTATATCCAAGCTGAGTTTTTCATGGAAAGAACAGACCAAGAATTGAATTACTTAATGCCCATTGGATTTTCAGGAAAAATTTTAACCAATAATCAAGTGTCTAAAATAATCAAGGCAATTTTTTCCTTGTTTTGCTCCAATCTGTGAGGGTTCTTGTGTCAGTAAGAATCAGAGCAACATAGCTGTCTTTAATGAGCATTTCTGTACATGCATGAATATATATGTATGCTGTTTTATACTTTACAAAGTACTCAAAGTACTAATGATCCATTATCCCATTGGTCTTCACACCAACACTGAGATAAATCAAGGAAGAAGTCTTTTTTCTTTTTTTTAACTGATGAAACTAAAGCTCAGAGTGCCTACCCAGCACTTCAGTCATCCATGCTCACTGTCATTACAGGCACAGGACATGAAACCCACTTGCCAGCCCTGTCTTGAGGCCACTCTGAGAGTCAGTGTTGCTTACCCACTATCACAGTTAATGGTGTCAGAGTGGAAGAGACCCTCCTATATGCTGACCAAACCACTTTTCCCCCTAGACCAGATGTGACTAAATTATGGCTCGCTGGCCAAATCCAGCCACTCCGGTTGTGGTAAATAAAATTTTGTCTGAACACAGCCACACCCATTATTGACATGTTGTCAGGGACAGCTCTTACCCTGCAACAGTGGAGCTGAGTTGTTGAAACAAACTGTGTGGCCTAACATACTTATTGTCTGGCCCTTTACAGAAAAAGTATCTGATCCTTGTCTTGGATGTACAACTAAACAGCATTTCCCTAAAACTTTTCTTGTAGAGATGTTGTAATCCCAGTACTTGGGGGTCTTAGGATGATCTCAAGTTCAAGGCCAGCCTCAGCAACTCAGCAAGCCCCTCAGAAACTTAGTGAGACCCTGTTTCAAAATAAAAAAGGGTTGGGGGTGTAGCTCAAAGGAAGTATTCCCCTGGGTTTGATCCCTAGATCAAGAAAGAAAGGAAGGAAGGGAGGGAAGGAAGGAAGGAAGGAAGGAAGGAAGGAAGGAAGGAAGGAAGGAAGGAAGGAAGGAAGGAAGGAAGGAAGGAAGGAAAAGAGCCATATAGCAATGCAGCATTGGTCTAAGGTTTGCATGTGAAATAAACCTTAATCACATTAAGACACTAAGGTTTGAGGCATTTAGCAGTCATTAATTCATCCTAGGACAATAGCAGAACTTGCATCTTTTTACTCAAAATGCAGAGCTGTTTGTTGAACTGGACAAAGTAGCCAAAAGGAACAGAGAACCAAAAGCAGAGTCCAAAGCTCATAGCATCACACTGACTCTCAGAGTGGCCTCAAGACAGAGCTGGCAAGTGGGTTTCATGTCCTGTGCCTGTAATGACAGTGGGCATGGATGACTGAAGTGCTGGGTGGGCAAAGGGTCTTAGGCCATTTCTGGGCTCCAGAGGAAATGGTGATAACCAATTAGCCATATCTGCTATAGGCTGAGGAGTGCAGAGAGGATTCTGGAAGCCCTGCCTCTGAGACTCGAATGATGAGAAAGTATCTTCTACCTTAAGGATACCAAAGGACCAGCTCCCAGTCAACCACACAGCCAACCATGCTGCTGCTACTGACACAAGTAGAAGCATTTTCAAACAATTTGGCACAGTGTCATGGGGAGACGGAGCAGAGGAGATGTTTAGCTGAGAAAATTGAAAGTATTTAAAAATAAAAAATATAAGACCACACACACTGAATTTTACATAAAAAAACACTAAGCTTTAGATCAAATGTTTGACTCTATCTTTCTTTCATGGAAAATAACAAAATGTATTTCGAGGCACACAGTTCACGAAGGCCATTTACTTGTCACATAGAGACTTCATTCCTAAGTGGAAGGCTGCTTTATTATCATTACTTACTTTCTTAAGCTTTTCTGTATTTAGTTGGGAAAATCTGAGAAGGGAAATTCTCAAAGAGAAAACAATCCATTTGATCTGGGACACCATGCAATTAGAAAAAAGAAAAACAAATGATCTTCATGCCTCCAGCAACTTGGAGTTGGTGTGCAAACAAGCTGAAATCTCGAAACTTTGCTCAAGTCTTCTGTTTTCCCGACTTTCTTCCCTCAGTGAACACAGACATTATCAGAAACCCAGTCTGTTCTGGTTTCATTATGCGTCTTTCATGAGTATTTACTTTCAAGGCAATCATAATAACCAGAAACGAGGCAGCAATGCACTGTGTTAGCCAGGCCCTCTTCTCCTTTCTTTTGGTAACACCACTGTAGGTCATTCTCTCATTGCTGAAAAATGTTCTATCTTGTTTTCTAGCAGATTATTTTTATAGATTTGCTAGGCTGCTTACAGGCACTGCAGCACCAGTGAAAGGTTTGTGAACCATTCGGTAAGCGGTTCCTGCTTGAATGAATTACCCAGCTTTCATGAACAGCCATGCAGAAGCAAAGCAGGCAGAAAAATAATGAATACATTTGTACCATGGCACTCTCTCCAGCTATGAGCTCCTGACAACCATACAATTTCCCCACGAGGAAAGACAAGACTGCACTGTCGTTAGAATAGGTAATCATTAGATTTATCTCTGATATAATTTGTAGCATCTTAAACTATTCTATGTAGCCTCATTACTGCCAAGAGTCCTCTTTAACTGAGATGATAAGTAAATAAAGTAGAAATTACACACCAACAAGAGTCTGGAATATGTTGTTTTAGTGTATGTCTGAGAGCTCCCTTCAGCAAACCTAATCCGCACAGCAGTTACCATTATTTCTACCTCAATGAGCATCTCCTAATTGCTGTGTTATTGCTTGTGAAGAAAATATATTATTAAAGTCCACAACTCATGACTTGTTGCACATCTACCGGCGGAAAAAGACCTTTCATTTCATCAGCTTCTAATCAGTTTCTAATGGAATGATCAGCGGAAGTTTCTTCCCCCCCTCTTGAATATCTGTTCATTACCATTTCCTAATGTCAGTATATCCTTCTAGCAGTCAAGATGCATTCATAATTTATTCAGAGACCTGAAGATTTTATTAAACCAAATCTATTTAATTCTCTATGAATCGGCTCAAGATGATTTTGGTGGCTTTTTGTAATGAACAACAATTAGAAACTCCGAGGACTCAGAGCCTGCTTTTAGTTGTTAATGCTTTATGCTCTGCTGTTGGTCTGCTGCCAGATAATGATCCACAGAGCATTACAATTTTGTATTAATATTATCTTTACAAATGCAGTATCGCTCAGCAGAAGATGAGGTTTCCATAGGCTTATTTTATATGAGGTGGTTGTTAAAATTGTTTATATTGGTAGATTTCTGAGGCTGAAACACAGGACTATGGGTCAGGGATTTAAAACATCAGGACCTTTGTTCTTCATTTCCTGTAGGACAGTGTAGAGTAGGTCAATCACATCTGCTGGCTTTTTAGTCAAGGTGAAACTAAAATAGCCTTATGGTCTCTGAATTAATTTAAGAAGAGTAATAAATTTGAAAAATAAATTTTGTTAATCAAATTATACCTTTCTTAATGAATGAAAACAATATAAGCCAAAAGCCATATTTAAGTGCCAACCAATAATATGAATGTACAAGTATATTCTTCCAGGAGGGATGTTTACTTGTTTATTTGTATTTTTTGTTTTGTTTTGTTGTTATTGCTTCTTTCTGCTCACTTGTGGCATGGACTTAGAAAGATGATCACTGTGGTGCACACCTGTAATTCCAGTACTTGAGAGGTTGAGACAGGAGGATCAAAGGTTCAAGGATAGTTTCAGCAACATAGCGAGACTCTAAGCAACCAAGTGAGATCCTGTTTCAAAATAAAAAAAGGTTGAGGGTGTAGGTTGGATATAGAATGTCCCTGGGTTCAATTCCTAGTAACACACACACACACACACACACACACACACACACACACACATGATCATTAATAGTAAATTTTCCCCAACACACCAAATTCCAATAAGTATGGTCATGAGCTGCATAATTATGCTTTGGTCAATTATGCAGTGCATGTATGATGGTGGCCCCATAAGATTATGCTACCCAGCAACACTGTAGCAGTCTTGGTTTGTCTAAGTGACCTTTATAATGTTCACATACTGAAAACACCAACTAACAGTGCATTTCTCAGAATTTATCACTGTTGTTAAGCAACATACGACTGTATTTTATTTTTCTAGGACCCCTGAGGTCATCCTAATAACCTATTCCAATCCCAGTATGCTTAAAATGCAAGAGTTAAAAACCACAGGTAATCAAATTTACCTTTGACTAAATGATCTACTTTGGGAAGAAAATGCATGGGGTGGCAAAAGATTAGGCTATACTCACTTGGATAACTGTGCTGGCTACATCCAGGTTATCTAGCTGGTCATAGCAGCTAACTCAGTGTGTACAGCTGTCCCTGTCAGTGAACACAATCTTGTCCCAAAGACTTCAAAAGGATGGATGGATCCATCCTATTTTCCATGGGCTTCCAGATCAGTCTGGTTTAAGAATGGGTGAGGGAGATCCTGAAAATATTCCTATGCCTATCAAGAGTTTGGTCAACCCTAAAGACAAAAATCAGATTGGCTTTATTAGAAAAATTTAGGCTCTTTAAATATAATACCAGAGCACTGAGAGGAAGATCACTGCCCTGCAGTCTACTCTCTGTTCCCCTTTGCTTCAGTGTTTTGCCTTCAGCTCTTTCCAAATGTCACAAAAGCAAACATAAAAACTCTGCCTCTGAATTTTCCACAAAGAGAGTATTAAAGACATCTTCTATATCAGTAGTCAGATCACACAGATCCAAATTCTGGTTCAACCAAGTATCACCTGTATGGCCTTGCATGATACTTGACTTCAGTTTCTTTATCTGTAGTACAATAAGTGTAACTATAATCCCGATCCCTGGACTTCTTGAGGGAATTAAATGTATTTTTACATGTAAGACCCTTCAAACAGTACCTAGCAAGGAAGAAGTGTTCAATAGGTGGTGGTTATTATTCATTCAATGGGCAGATACTTCTTGGCTATTCAATATGTTTTAGACACTATTTAGGCACTGGAGATTTAGAAAAATGGATAAAATACCTGCCTTCTTGGGATCCATTTCAGATACTAGACAAATAAATAAGTAAAGAAAATAATATAAAATGCATGTTACATAAGATAGCTTAAGTACAATGAAAATTAAATTCAGGTGATTGAAATATATGAGGGATGTTAAAGTTGTTATCTGGAATATAGAAAGAGGAAGCCTTACTAAGAAGGTAATATTTTAGTGCAGTCCTGATGGAGATAAGGGAGTGAGGAAAAAAAAAAAGAGTGATTTGCACAGAGGAAACACCAAGTGCAAAAGCCCTGGGGCAGAGCACACCTACTGTGTTCTAGAAGGAGCACCATAAATATTAGCTATTAGTATTTTGGATATGTTTGAATTCTGAAGCCTCATTAAGAGAAGAGATCCAGGTCTATTATTTATTTTCATCTCTCTTGAAGCCTGCCTCAAAATGGGGCAGAGAATAGAAGAGCATTTCTTATAATAAATTGCTGATTCTGCCTCAGAATGGCACCATTTGTTTAAAAAGTCCCACCTCAGACCTACAGAATTTTTGATGTTGGATCCCTGAAATCTAAACAGTAATGAGTGCTTCAGGTATTGTTGGGAAACCCATGCTGATCTGATTGATTTTGCTTTATTTCTGTACAGATCCATGAGTCTGTGTTACTCCAGCCCAGCTTTGCAGCTGCCCCATAGACAGATGAAGTTGGAATCTACTTTGGAGAGAGATGCAGTGTTTGATAAAAGCCAGAAAGCATGCTGGCATGCATTTACATTGGATGGAATACCAATTCCATTTAGCTACGGTATGAAATGCTTCTTTTATTTGCATGGGAGATCAACCATATAAGGGATAATAACTTCTTTCAAAAGTTCATTGCCAGTCCCATACCAGCTTCTCCCAGCAGGGATGGCTGGCAGCTCCTCATGCAGTAAGTGGAAAGCCATAGTCTGTCAAAGCATCAAGCGCTAATGAAATAAACAAAACTTTCCTTACCTGAGGCAGGTGCCAAAGCCTGCTACTCTAAGTGCCCCCACTGGACACAATTTAGATTTGCTTTCAAATGTTAAAAACAAATAGGTTCTCCTAAGTGCAATTAAAACTAAGCCACACATTGAATCTATTGATACTGACGGAGCTATTTTGATTCCAAAGCTCTTAAGAATTGTTCCTGAGAATATCACGTAATTTGGTAATTATGGTTTTATGCTAATATATGACAAGGAATTTCAAAAACAGTCATGAGCTTCCTAGACTTTGTTAATAATCTTGAGTCAACAGTATTTCTCCAAAGAACAAAGTAGTTATGATGCCATTATAGCGCAGTATGAGTTAATTTAAATGATTAAATATACTGTTTTAATAAGACGTATTTCCATATTAAAAATGTTTTATGTCCCTTTCTGTTCATCAGCTCCCTTTCCATGCCCAGGAATGAAAGCCAAACTCCCAGCCATGACAATTATTTTACTATTTCTTTTGACTTAAGGGTTACATTGGAGAAGCTTTGTTCTATTTAGTTATTCAAGCCAATTTGAAAAGGCTCCTTATTCACAAATATCTACAGTTCCTTCCATAAAAAAAACTTAGACCATGGGCAAATTTCCATGATAGGATAAAAGAGGGTACTTATTATTAAGTATGTAGGACAACAGGCTCAATCCAAGATTGTCTCCAGCAAGCCATGAAATACAACCATCCTATCTGTACATCCTGGCAGGCTGAGATAAATAAACATCAAGGTTTGTCGATCTGGGGATGTTTTTTTAACAGCATTGATCTTAATCTCTGAAAAAGACCAATTATTATGTGTCCCAGGCCCACAGTAGGAAGCATGAATAGCAGAGGCAGTGAAAGGCCAGCAATCTTTGGGCAAGAGAGGGAAGTCTAGGCTGTGGGGCAGGGTACCCCAATGGAGGAACATAATGGAAGAGTGACATGGTAGAAGAAAACTGGCAAAGTACAGAAAATCATCTGGCTCCAAGGCTTAATGAAGATGTTTAAAAGGTGCTGAGGGACATTGGCCCATGAAGAAGATATGTAAGACAGACGTTACCTCCTAGCTGCTTCCTCAACATGGACAAATTCAGGGTGCTTTATACAACCTTCAGGGCCCTAAGGTTTTTCCCCTAGCCTTTCACATATCTCCATTTTCTCTTTTGACCAAGTCTTCCAAAGTCCCTCTTAGATTCCCAAACCTTAAGCAATTGCTATAGTTATATCCCTCTAATTCAGATATGGAAACTACCTTTGCTCCCAAGACCACAGAGCAGAATGTATCTCAGAATCATTCTCAATGCACACTCAGGCAGACACCAATAATGTATTATTATTGACTGGTGAGATGAAAACTATTTTTTCAAGAGTTAGGCCTGGAATAGATGAGTGGCATGACAATGTTCATTGTCCATGCCTTCCAGTGACAGACTAAAAATTATATTGTGTTATGAAAATGAATCATAATTTAGTTAGCAAATCCTCTATGAAATACATAGTTGTTTGTCATTTTCTTAACATCCTAAGAAACTTTGCAATGGAAATATTACTAAAATATATAAAAATATCAGCTATATAAGATCAGCTCATTGACACAAAGCCTGGCACTTAATGCATGCTTACCAACAATTTGATGATTGACTAACTGATAGCAACACCTTCAAGAAACACTGGAATCTAAAAACGTCACTAATGTACAAGATCACAGATGAAAATGCTTATGAAAAATTCTAAAATGATACAGAAAAAAAACATTTAAGATGGACCTTAGAGAATAATTAGAAACCTAATAGAATGGAAAATATGTAGACAAATATTCCAGAGAGAATGAATAGCAGGAAGTAAGAAGAAATATACAGAATTACACTGGATTTTGAAAAAAAAATGTGAATCAGTATAGTGTACAATGTGGAGTGATGATGTCAATTGAGAAGAGTGACAGGTTAAGACTAGGCTTTGAAAGACCTTGTAGGCATGCTAAGAAACTTGGACTTAATCTTATAAAAAAAGGAGATGGGCAGAGAAGGAAGGCTTCTTAGAGTTACATTTTTAACATTTTTCCTTAAGATCCAACAGACAAATGTGTCGAGGTATTTGTATGGGAAAATATATAAATGTATTTATAAATATTTATAAAATAAAATTTACTGTAATATTAAGAATCCTACATAACATAAATACCACTAGAGGGGGAAAGTTAAATGAATAATAGTCCATCTATAAAATGTAACCACTAAAATTGATGATGAAGATTTTTATTTATTGGAAGAAAAAAATATCCACACTATATTCAGGGGAAAAAGAAGGTTTCAAAATATGCAGAATATGATTTCTGTTTTGTTCTGTTTTGTTTTAGGTGATATATGCATAAATAGCTTAGAAGGATGTATACAAAGATTTATACTGTCTCAAGATGTGTGTGTATGTTTATATATATATACATATATACACATATATATACAGTCTAGCCTTATGATGTATATGTATTACTTTATGTTCAGAAAAAGATCATAACATTATTTTTTAAATAAGTTAATTTTATTGATAAATTTACTTACCAAACAAGATTCCCTTCATCTATATCTTTGTTCCTGTGTCTTTGACTCTCACTTTCTCTTTGTTATCTCATAAATATCTAGCTGTGTCTTCATGGTCATCTTCACCCTGGCTAGGAACACTTAAGTTCAATTTACTTAATTGTTCCTAAATGCCCGAATAGTGTTGCAAGAGGCTTGGCAAGAAAGCAGTTTTGACAGGCTGAATAATAGTCATGATTATGGAATTACAGGTCCAACGGAAACCTAGGGAGAGTATTAAATGAGGAAAAGATGTAGCTGGAGGCCCCAGGTATTGTAAAGACACACGAAGGAAAGAGGACGGCAGCCTGAATAAAGGTCTAATCCAGCTGAGAAGTCATGGTGGGAAAGAGACCCCCAATAGCTCAACAAGGATTGTAGACAACTGCAATAATTAGAGATTGCAGTCAGACAATAAGTAGATCATATTTGTGAGTGAGCATTAAACATCAACTGTACAAGCACCAATTAAAGTCTATACAAAGACAAAAATAAATTCAAGTCATAAAGTGGGTATATACACAAGAAAAGTGGCCTTAACAATTCTGATGATACAGCCAAAATAAAAACTGTGGGGGAAGAAAACATAAAAATACATATTTTTCAATTCTAAAAAAAAAAGTGAATAAGCCAGGAAAATGAATGTATACAATTTTCACCTAGAAAAAAATATCAAAGATAGCAAGATATTCAGGGGATGTATATATACCGTCATCTAAACTTTTAAAACTGTAATAAGCATGCATAATCATGTTTTATTATTATGTTATATAATATTTATACCATAAAGAGTCACTTGGAGTTTACTACTATATCCTTGGTGAATAGAATAATGCTGAGAACATAGCAGATGTTCAATTAATTTTTATATTATGAATTTTTAATTAATAAATTCTAAGAGGAAATTATGTAATTGGTTTAGACCAAAAATAAATCAGAGAACTCAAATAATGATTCTGATGAAATATATTAAACTCTTGATAATATACACATGATATGTGAATAATTGAGAAGCTATTTACATTTGATGTTAAAAATAATCTTGAAAGGCCTTCCTTCTTTTAGCATTCTATGATATTGGGAAGAATAAAATTGGAAAGCCTGGCTTGGAAACCCAACATTTGAATCTTGAGTTACCACTTAAAAGCTGTGACCTTGGGTGAGTAAATTGGTTGACCCCTTATTACTGAGGATACGCATATGAATGACTATTTGGATATTCAAACTAGATCACATATATTTATAATATGTTGAACTTCTAAGAAAGGGTTATTTTGTGTACAAGAGGATGGGGACAACAAATTTCCTTTCTTCGTTCCAATAAGGCCTTGAAATTTGAGTGGCTGCATTCTTTTAAATACATTACAAATATTATCTTTGCAAAATATTAATATTAATATAGTTTTATGGATGGTAAACTGATGCTCAAGAAGAGAGGTGCCACAACCTGCTAAAGGTCACACAGGAGGGACTGCTGAAGTCTTTGAATTAGTATCAAACTGGACTACAACGTCATCTTACCCTGCTTCTAATCAAGACTACAGTCTGCGACATTGGGCATTAGACTTCAACATACCTTTTTAGGGGGATAGAACTTAGCCCATAACAAATGGGCACCCTCAATAATTCAGGTTATTAGGAATGGACCAAATGAATCACGTTATAAAATGGGCAAGTTTAAAATAGAGTCACAAGAAAAGAGGACCAAACTTCCATCAGTAGCCATCATTCGGCAAAGTAAATATTTACAAGTCTGCAGAGGCACCATACTGAAGAAAATATTTTTTAAAAAAATACATAATTAGCACCCAGAATAGCTCCTAATTGCATTCCCTCTATGTAAAAAGCATCTCAAAAAATACTAATAACTGTAAACGTTACTAGGCCTCAGGAGTCAAATGAGCAGTTTAATTATCACAGGAAACAGGGCTCTAACTCCTTGCATCTACCCACATACCAATCATCCTAGATATGACTTTGCAGAGAATTGAAATCTGGAGGAGCGACGCCCTCATTTTGTCATCAATGTCTGCTGGTTTCAGTGAAGCATAAAGGCACCCAAGCACAGGACGGCAAGAGGTAGGAGTGCAAGGCTTGTCATTCCCCAGCAGTATGGATTGTGTTATTGTGTCTGACCCTGAGTTCTGCATGGTCACCCACCTCTGCATCGAGCACCCAGGGGATAATTCATCATAAATGAAAATGTTCTTGGTAAAGGGGGGGGAGGAGTCAGTGGTCATGGCTAGAGCTGGGATTTATGGCATTATAATAAGTTAATTAACTGCTGCACTCATTGCATTTTAAAAAATGAGATAGCATCTAAACGCACATGCTTATTAGGAAAGGTATCTTAAGGCATACCAAGAGCTTGTTAGGGAAGGTGTCTTAAGATGAATTAAAATAGAGAGTTTTATGAGGTCTAGGCCTACACATTAATCATAAGAACTAGAGTATAACAGGCTAATGGTGCCATAAAGATCTGATTGGGTTACGTTTGTGGGCATGTGTTGAAATTGCCAGTTCAGAAATAGCCAGGCAGTACTAATAGGAATAAGTTCATTTCATTCTGAAGTAACCAGTACACCTGAGTATTTGGAAAGACTCTCAAACTGGAAACTAATAGGTAGATAAATGGATGGAGAAATCTCAATGTGTTGTTTTTTAAATGTCTCAATATGTTTGTATAACAATGTTGCAAAAAATTATCCAAAAATGATTCTATAAAAACTATGATACACAAAAAGCAGAGTAATATTCTAGTTCAATGAGGTTGTGTATGAATA
>PVLC010011575.1:0-46720 GCA_004027655.1 Graphiurus murinus | reverse complement strand
GTACTGGGGATTGAACTCAGGGGCATTCTACCTCCGAGCTATTCCCCCAGCCCTATTTTTTATTCTTTATTTTGAAACTGAGTCTCACTAAGTTGCGGAGTGCCTCACTAGGTAGCTGAGGCTGGCCTCGAACCCGGATCCTCCAGTTTCAGCCTCCCGAATGCTGGGATTACAAGCATGCGCCACCACGCCCGGCTCTTGAACAGGTTTTAATTTCTTGACTCTATATACATTTCTAGGAAACAGAATTGGCACTGCCTTTTCCAGCCCATCTTGTCCTATTTATTTATTTATTTATTTATTTATTTATTTATTTATTTATTTATTTTTGCGGTACTGGGGATTGAACTCAGGGGCATTCTACCTCCAAGCTACACCCCCAGCCCTATTTTTTATTCTTTATTTTGAAACCGAGTCTCACTAAGTTGCGGAGTGCCTCACTAGGTAGCTGAGGCTGGCCGCGAACCCGGATCCTCTGGTCTCAGCCTCCCGAATGCTGGGATTACAAGCGTGCACCACCACGCCCAGCCCATCTTGTCTTTTTTAATTGTGGGGTGGTTCATGCTATTCCTTTTCCTTTTCTTTTTAAATTGTAACTAAGTAGTATATAAAACCATCCCTTCCTTGGTAAGTGGAAGCTAAGCCTACCTACCACACTAGGGTTTTTTATGTGGTGAGCAACCTACTTTGCCATTTGTGGGAGCTGGAGAGGGGGCATGAAACATCTGTAAGGATTTTAACAGGAAATATCTTGACCTGGCGAGAGAGCATTTTCCCAGTGCTCAGTGCAACTGGGATGGGATGAGCTCACTTATGGGGCATTAGAAACCTTTCTCATTAAACTTTTTTTGTGTGGGGAGGGGTGGTACTGTGGAGTGACCCAGGGACATTCTACTCCTCAGCTCCACCCTCAGCCCTTTTAATTTTTTATTTTGAAAAAGGGTCTTGCTAGGTTTCTGAGGCTCTGTTGCTGAGGCTGTCCTTGAACCTGTGATCCTCCTGTCTCAGCCTCCCAAATACTGAGATGACAGGCATATATCACCATGTCCAGCTTGATTAAAATTTAATGAATTTAGCTTTGTGAGTAATGTTTAGAGATCTCTTTTGTGTCAGAAGACTTCAAATGTGGTTTTGGGGTACTTAGGTGTTTGTGACGCAGTGCTCTCTGAACCTCTTGAACCTTCCTGCCCTTGTCATTGTTAGAAGGACATGCTTCAAGCTAGACCTGATTGAGCTATTATTACTTTAGGAAATGTTTGAATTTATTATTGGGAGATTTTTGAACTTCTTTAAGGAAGAGTAAGCTCTTTGAATAGAATACAGACTTCTTTAGTTATCCTTCTTATGCTACTATCATGCACTCTCTAGCTCTGCCTGCTGTGTTTGGTCTTTTAAGATTTTAAAAAAGTGTGTGGAGTCGCTTCTCTTAGTAGCTACTACTATGGTTTTAAATGTGCTGCAGTATTTCTGCCGATTACGGTAAAGCCATTCATATCTGTGTCTTTGTTTCTATTCTTTCTTGAAGATCTTGCTATTTAAAGCCACCATTTCCTTAAGAATAAAAAAGACAAAACAAAACTTGCCGATGTTTTGAGCAGGGCAGAACTGCAGCCTCTCCCTGGTGTGCCTTGCTGAGTTCCCTGGTGTTGGCTGTCTCGGATCCCCTTTCTGAGGCCCCACTTCCCTGCACACTAGCTTGGTGTGCGGGGAGAAGCAGTCTGTTGGCTGGGCTTTATTTACGGAAACAGCAGGGTTGAGATTGATTGCATCGTGGAGAGACAGTGTGTGGATGCGGGAGGGTCACAGCACATGCTCAGTCCTGTCAGTGTGAGGGAAGTTTCTGCGTTCTGCGTGAAGGCTTAGGTCATAGCACAAGCTCAGTGCGAGCTCTATGAGGTCTCTCAGACTGCATGTGCCTCCATTTTGAGTAGTTAGAGTAGAAAAGGGCAGAGTTTTAGCTGTAAGTAGAGGTGTAGGGAGCCAGCCAGACTCAGCAGAGCCTCTGTTAGTCATGGACGATCCATTCAGCCCCTGCAGGTAGGCTGTCTTCCTCTGGCCTCACTGGAGCAGCGACGGCTGTTGCGGCTCCGTCTCACTCCTCAAGACGTTTGTGAATCATTCTACCATTCATGGTGCATGTTCCTGGGAGCCTTTGATTCAGCCTGGCTGAAGCGTGAAAGCAGAACTAGGAACGGGGTCTGCCCAGAGCTGCACTGAGCTGATGTAGATTGTGCAGCGGTGCGGGTCCCTGTGTCCCGTCCTTCCCCCTTTCTCCTCACCTCTCCCCTCTCTGTGTAATTTTAACCGGAGCGTCCTGCCCGTGCCTGTGGCCGAGCCTGTCTCTCTGTAAGACGTGCAGAACAGAGCTACAGGCCTCCTGGCTGCTGTGCCGTGCGGCTGGTGGGGACTGTCTGGGCCCAGAGCAGAGCTGTTTGGATGTTTTAGGAAGGGTGGTAGGTGGGCAGCTATTGGTTGCTTTGAAGGTGGGTGGAACTTGTTTTGATTGAGAGCCTGTTTGCCAGAGCAAATTATAATTCTCTTGATCCTTTTCTGTAATCTGACACAAGCAGGGGATAGTCACGAATTGTGGTTTTAATGATATCACCTTAAAATGGATATTTTAAAAGGTGAAAGGTCATGTCATGTCAGGTGATACTTTGGGGCTTAGGAAGATGTTTTGGTAATTGTTCTGACGTTTGTTAGAAGTTGAGGTTCCATGTGTTTTCTCTCTTTTTGTATGTTCAGGTTAGAATAGGATGCATTCGTTGTGTATGTGTATTTTGTTGTGTGACTTGTGACTTCTACAGAAGGGGAGTGAAAAGAGTAGTTGGTGCCTCAGCCAGCAGAGGTGTTGGCCAGGCCTTGTCTGACGCCCCACCTGGATGGCCGACACTATCTTCTCCTTTGTAGAGAGGGTGCAGACAGACGGTTCTCCCCACATCATAATAAGTTGAATTTGAATTCTTTTTTTTTTTTTCGTGGCACTGGGTATTGAACCTAGGGGCATTCTACCTCCAAGCTGCTCTCCCAGCCCTATTTTTTTTTTTTATTCTTTATTTTGAAACAGAGTCTCCCTAAATTGCCGAGGGCCCCACTAAGTAGCTGAGGCTGGCCATGAACCTGCTATCCTCCTGACTCAGTCTCCCAAGTACTGGAATTACAAGAGTGCGCCATCATGCCCAGCTATAAATTGAATTCTTAATCAAGCAGATTGTAAGTGATGCTTTTGAATTATCTTAGTTGCTTCTCTTTGTTACCTCTCCCCGTATTTCTTCTGATAGGGCTTGGGAAATTTTTTGAAATGATGCCTAAGTTTTGTGGATTTGTGAGGATGGGGAAAAACATACAGTATAAAAAATAGGAAAAATCCTCATAGGCAAGGGGAGAGATTTACTGTGTGTTCATCCAAAGGAGAAGGTATTTGTGTAAGCTCTTAGCTGTACAACTTGCGTATAGACCCTTGCCTCGTTCGTCCCTGTCAAGAGAAACCCTTGATTTTGGTGGAAAGTTTCTAGCAAAGGTTAGTTTTGGTGAATTCTAGTCACTAAACATATTCCTGAAATATATAATCTTTTTTTTGAACTGGGGATTGAACCCATTGGCATTTTACCCCTGAGCTGTACCTCCCCAGACCTTTTTATTTTTATTTTTGTGGTACTGGGAGTAGAACACTGGGCTCTTTTGCCTCTGGCCTATACCCCCACACCTATTTTGTTTTTTCTTTGGAAACAGGGTCCCACTAAATTGATGAGAGCCTTACTAAGTTGCTGAGGCTGACTTTGAACCTATGATTCTCTCATCTCAGCCTCCCAAGTACTGGGATTGCAGGCATGTTCCATAACGCCTGGCTTTTTTTTTTTTTTTTTTTTTTTTTGCGTTACTAGGGATTGAACTCAGGCGTTCTACCTCTGAGCTATACCCCAGCCCTATTTTTTATTCTTTATTTTGAAACCGGGTCTCACTAAGTTGTGGAGTGCCTCACTAGGTAGCTGAGGCTGGTCGAGAACCCAAATCCTCCTGTCTCAGCCTCCTGAATGCTGGGATTACAAGTGTGTGCCACCACACCCGGCTTATTTTTTGTTTTGAAACAGGGTCTCACTAGGTTGTTGAGAGTCTCACTACATTACTGAGGCTGTCCTCACACCTGTAATCCTCCTGTTTTAGCCTCCCAAGTACTGGGAGTACAGGCATGCTCTACCACGCCCAGCTTATCTGTATTCTTGCAGGTTCAGTTTTGGGATTGTGACTAAGGAGATAAGTTAAATAGGACTAATTTAGGGTTACTGCATTGATTACTATTTTTATTATCTGTTTTTCCATTCATGTGAGAGCTCTCTTCTCATTATGATCATATTTGTTTCAACCTTCTGCTTGGAATTTTTGGGTAGGTACCCACTTGTTCCCATATCATGTTGCTTTTGGAACTTGTCTCATTTACTCAATTAAGAAGGCTCATTTGGTCTTCCTTCCTGTGCCTCTCTTTTTAAAAAGAAAAAAATTATCCTTTCTCTAATCTGGAGGAACTGAGTGCTGCAGCACTTTCCAGGTAATGTGTGTGGGGTCCGTGGGGGGCAAGCTTTTCAACTTCGAGGAGGAGGCTCAGTGTCTGCATCAGGAGAGGACTGGTTTTCTGTTGTGGGCTATCTACCTCTTCCTCAACTTTTCTCACCCTCAGCAACTACAGAGTGAGCGGGGAGCGGCGCTAGCAGCAGAGCCAGCTCTGGGTCGGCTCCTCCAGCTTGTTCCGTGGCCGGCCTGGGCCTGGGCAGACCTGTGTCCCTGGAACTTGTGGGCACCCACCTGGTTTGCTGGGGAAGGCTTTTACTTATTGGCTGGGGTCTATGGATGCCCTCTGGGGTTAAGTTTTTTTTTTTTTTTTTTTTTCTGTATTTCACATTCACTTAGGCGAGGCACCAGGCCCATTTTTTGTGTGGTATGCATTTGGTGTGTAGTTTCTTGTCTTGGGAAAATATTTTTGAATATTATTTGCTGACCACCCATCTCCTGCCTTAGGGTTTCTTTGATTGTCTGGTGGTGGCAGAAGGGAACGGTACATGGAAGTTACTGTCTTGATTGATGAAGACCTTTGGGATCTGTGTAGGTTGAACATTGGAGAGATGGTTAATGTTTTGTTTTAGCTTATTGTTGTCTTCCTGTGGCACTTCAGAGTGTCAGGAAATGTGGGGGAATATAAAAAGTGTATCTTTCAGAAAGAACATAGAGCTGGGCGTGGCGGCACATGCTTGTAGTCCCAGTACTTGGGAGGCTGAGACAGGAGGATCACAGGTTCAAGGACAGCCTCAGCAGGTAGTGAGACCCTCATCAACCTAGTGAGACCCTGTTTCCAAATAAGAAATAAAATTGGGCGGAGGGTGTAGCTCGAAGATAGAATGCCTCTGAATTCAATCCCCAGTACCACAAAAAAAAAAGAAAGAAAGAAAGAAAGAATACAGATGTTCATGAATTTTTATCCTATCATTAAGCTTTTCATGTCACTATAATAGTTTGTTGTTGTTGTTTTGTGGTGGTGGTACAGGGTATTTAATTCAAGGGTATCTAATTCCGCCATGGAGCTACACCCCCAGCCGCATTTATTTGTTATTTTGAGACAGGGTTTCACTAAGCTGCTGAGGCTGGCCTCAAACCCTCTTAGTTTCCCAAGTACTGGGATTAGAGGCATGTGCCACCACACCAGCCTTATAGTAGAATCTTAACTAAAAGTTTGAATTGAGGCTTCCATTTAGAGTTTTCCTCCATCAGCACATGTTCTACAGTCTCTTCAGTAGAAAGGTGGGATGCGCTTGGTTGTGGGCACTTCATTCCTAATCACATAGCACAGTCTGCTTCTCGGCACTTCCTCAACTCTTATCTAGTGCGTGAGCTGATTTAGAAGACGTGTACACCAAAGACCTGACTTTTACCATGTCTATGATCCTTCAGTTGTTCTCTGTTCCCAATCCTTTTTCCTTCTCAATTCATTTTCCTTCTTGGTCGTTACTGAACCAAGCTGTCCTTCCCACCAAAAGGTTAGTCATCCCAACACCGTAAAACATGACAGGTGAGGGAGAAGACAGGAAATCCTTGCTATCGGAAGATTTGAATTGATGTGTGCATTCATTAGGTCTTCCCCTGAATGTGTCCAGATAATCAATAATCATCTGTAGTAAGCAGTTTCTGATATGGGCAGGTATATGTGCTTGAATATATGTTTAAGCAAATCTGAAAAAAAAAAAAAACCTAATGTTCTCATCTTGTGTGCTCTGGGATACCTTGAGTCTGAGGTACTTGAATATATGTTTAGGCGAAGCTGAAAAAACAAAAAACAAAACAAAAAAACTAATGTTCTCATAATGTATACTCTAGGATACCTGAGTCAAAGGTAAAGAGTTCCTTTAATTTGACTGGGATAATTAGAGATCATTTCTCTGAAAGTTCTTTGAACTGTACATTTATTTGTGATGATTTGAATATCTTCCATTGGACTTTAAGTTTCTGGACAGGGATTATGTCTGTTCTTATATTCTCAATTTCTAGTGGTGTGCCTGGTAAATGGGTCGTTGGTATAAATCTGTACAGATAGTGAATGACATATAAGGCAAGAGAAAAGGCCAGATTTGGAGCCAGATGGAGTTCAAATTCTACTTAGCAACATTGGAAATACTGCTTCATTCATCTGAACTTCAATTTTCTCATGGGTCAAATAGATATTTATCAGAGTTGTAAAGATTAGACAAAAACAGCACGAGAGTGCTTGCATATAGGTGCTTTGTACATTATTATTATTAATTCAAAGGCCAAGTCTCCAGCCTCTTACAGACATGCTTATCTCAATACTATCTTTATTGTTTGTCAACCTGTTCAATTAAGGCAATGTTAGGAATGTGTGTGTGTGTGTTCATAACTTTTTATAGCATTCAGAGTCTTCCCAGTGGGAACAAAGGGGAACAAAGAGACTTTAGACGTGTTATAAACATGCTTTCTTGGTCCAAAGTCTTCCCCCCCCCCGGGGGGGGCACTATGTTCATGCATGTATTATATAATTTACTTCCTTCCTTTTTTTTTTTTTTTTTTGCAGTACTAGGGATGGAACCCAGGAGCATTCTTCTACCTCTGAGCTACGCCCCCAGCCCTATTTTTTTATTCTTTATTTTGAAACAGGGTCTCACCAAGTTGCGGAAGGACCTCACTAAGTAGCTGAGGCTGGCCAAGAACCTGGATCCTCCAGTCTTAGCCTCCCATGTACTGGGATTACAAGCATGCACCACCATGCCGGGCTGCTTTCTATTTCTGAGCTACACCCTCAGCCTTATCTCCGCGTCCTCCCCCCCCCCCCCCCCCCCCCCCCCCCCCGGTACTGGGGATTGAACTCAGGGGCATTCTACTTCCAAGCTATACCCCTGTCCTATTTTTTTATTCTTTATTTTGAAACAGGGTCTCACTAAGTACCAGAGGGCCTCACTAAGTAACTGAGGCTAGCCATGAACCCAGATCCTTCTGTGTCAGCCTCCCAAGTCCCGGGATTACAAGCATGTGCCACCACACCTGGCTCCCAGCCCTATTTTTAATTCTTTATTTTGAAACAATGTCTCACTAAGTTGTGGAGGACCTCACTAAGTTGCTGAGGCTGGCCATGAACCTGCCATCCTCCTGTCTCAGCCTCCCCAGTATTTGGATTACAAGCATGCACCACCATACCCAGCTGTAATTTGATCTCATTGCCTAGGAAGCCAGCAACATCTCTGGTCAGAAGATCAGCTTACTTTTCAGACTACTGCTTTATAGGTGGGATTTCATTCATGGTGGGATTTTTCTAAGAAAATTTTTAAAGTTCATTTTTTGAAACTTGATATTTTTGTGCATGTGGTTTTGTTAGGCTGTGGTCCTTAAAGTCATTTCCATCTTTGCAGCAGGGAGTAAAGGAAAGGCCATAAGGAGCCTGAGAAAGGGTGCAGTTACATGTAGCGGCCACACGCACTCCATGTTGCTACAGAATGGTGGAGAAATAAGACAGATGGATGCAGACCGTGGAGCCGGGGCCCTTACAACACTTTCAAAGACCTTTCTCACCTGTTCTGTTTTTTAAGCCCATTTTTTGATATTACTTACATTTATTGTGTGTAGAGGCCATATATACTGCATCTTATTACCAGCATGGAAATTCTTTTTATTCCTCAGCCGTTGTCCAGTTCTTAGTCCTGGACTATGTATTACATTTAGGAAGAGCCTGTGGGAAAGCTGCTTCTGTGGCCTGGAATCCTCTTCAGTGATTAACTCACTGTGGTATCTCCACAGAGCACTCTTATTTCCTCAGGCCTTGGTTTCTTCTATTAAGCCATAAGATTGAATTAATGGCCTCTCAGGAACCTACCAGCAGAGGAAAATTTAGAATATTTTGGTTCCACATTGGGGCTAGTCCTTGTTGACCTTTGTATTTGTATATGAATTTTGAACATTTACTCTTTTTAGTTGTTCACTCATTCTATGTTCTTGTTTTTGCTTTTGAAGAAGACTGAATTTGTTCCTGATCAAGGCTGTTTTCAAGTTAATTTTTCTTGGAGGACTAGCCTTCTGTCACAGGTGACTTAACTGTCTTAGCTTTGCACAAAGCCTTAGTTGCTCTCTATGCTAAGCAATAGATGAGTTAGACTGTTGGAGTCCTTTGTTCATTCAAACTCTGTTTAGTGAGAGCCAGTGGCCTCTTGGAAATAGGGAGTTAAAACAGAGTTGGTTCCTACCTTCGTGGTGCTTTTGGTCTTGAGGGCTAGACAGCCATTCAAAGAAATAGTTGTACAAAGTAAATGGAAAAGCATGACCGTGCTGCAGGTAGAACGAGAGGCAGGTGGTGCGGTGAGAACTCACAGTAGAGGGTTAGCTTCCCTTCTCCCTTACTGCCAGTGCACAGTGCTAGTGACAGCAGTGACCTCTGTGCAGCAGGCACTGGCCCAGTGCTCTCACAGGTCATCTTTTACTCTCACAGCAGCCTTGCAAGGCAGCTTTTGTGAACTTGGTTTGATATGTGCAGAATGGAAGTGCTCAGAGAGGTCGAGTTGTGACCTCATCTGAGCTGCTTGGACGGCTGAAACAGGAGGATTGCATTCTTGAGGCCAGTCTGTCAGTTTAACGAGATTCTACCATCATCATCATCATCATCATCATCATCATCATCATCATCATAGGGTTGGAGAGGTAGCTCAGTGGTAGAGTGCTCCTGGGTTGAACCTCGTTGTTTGACTCTGAAGTCTGTGCTCTTCCCCTGCACCTTAGCATGAAGACTCAGGTATATGTGACACTCGTAGCAGTGAGACACCATGTCATGGGATATCCTAATAGTGTTTACAAAGCACAGTGATTTTATTCAGGTTTGGGGAAACTTTTCTTTATCTTGGAATGAATAGTAATGTTATGGAATAGAATACAAATTTTGCATGAGTTATTAAGGTTTATGTCAGACTTTAAATAAATTTTGGACTTGTTAATGAGTGCTTTAGAAGTATGTGTTAAAGTCAGGTGTAGTGGTGCACACCTGTAATCCTGTAATCCCAATACTTGGGAAGCCCAGACAGGAGGATCGCAGGTTCGAGGATGGTATCAGCAACTTAGTGAGAACCTTAGCAACTTAGCAAGACCCTGCTTCAAAATAAAAATAAAAAGTCTGGGGGTGTAGCCCAGAGGCCCCTACTTTCCATCCCCAGTACCTGTCCCCCCAAAAGAAGTATGTGTAAATGCTGGAGAAATTTGAGAAATCTAGCATATTGTTCTAGTGTTCCTTATCATTTTTTATTTTACTCCCATCTCATAATCCATCTAAAATTAAGTGATTCTGATAAATTTCCCTTGGTTTTCTTAAAATTTATCATATTTCATTTTGGCCCCACAGGCTTTTCTGTGGTCACTTTCTAAATGGGCTCCCAAGTAGAGTTTCTAGAGTTTTCTTTCTTTGGATGCCATGTCAGTCTCCCTGCTCCGTTTAACCGCGTGGAAGAGATAAGCGCTGTCTACTCTGACGCCATCTGAAGGGCAGGGAAGGTTGCCCGCCATCTCACTCAGGCGTGACGCTTGCAGTGCACAGGAGCCAGACTTGAGTCCTTCAGGCCACCTGCCGCGCTGCTCTTCTGTCCCTGGGCCTGCGGGTCAGGCAGTCATGCCCGCCCTGTGAAAGGCCTCCATTCTAGCAGCTCTTGCGCCTGGTCACTCGTGGCAGCGCTGCCTGTTCACGCCCCACCTCTCCCCAGCAGACTCTAGTCTCCAGCAGTCCCCACTGTGCATCGCGAGGAAGCCCCCAGCCTGCTGCCTCCCTGCGTGTCCCCTCCCCCCAAGCCCTGAGTTGGGGCATGCCCCTGCACCCCGCTGACACACACTTCTCGAGGAGCTGTCCCTCCCTGAGCCAGCAGGGCCATCCGCCTTCTCCTTTGCAAAGATGCATCTCCCTTTTTGATATGCAGTTGCAGGCTCCCTGCTCCTTTCTGTCCATTCCCTGTTTACTTCTTAGACTAAAACGTTTCCATGGAAACAGGTTACTTTTCAAAGGGAACATCTTGTCATTTTATTTAATCCACTGCAGCTGAAGAGGACTGAAATATTAAGTTGTAGTTGCTATGGATACCGCTTTGTTACATTGGTTTCTTTTGTGTCCTACTTCATATACAATGAATTTCTATTTTTTTATACTCAAGAAATAAACAAAATGACTTACCATTATTGTTGTAATCTGGCTTCTGGGACTATTGTTTCATATTCCAAAGTGAAGGTTTATAGAATAATGGAGGCCAAACTTCAGCTGTTTTGAAAAAACATATATTATTTATGTTAGCTGTACAGAGAAATTTCCCCTTTGGCTGGGGAGGATGGTGATAGTTCTTAATTCTTTTTTTTTTGAAGTTTGATTTACAGTATAAGGATGTCTTCGAAACAGTGGCCCCATAGCAGAGATTCTTAGGAAACACAGGTTACAAGGAAAGGAATGATTTGAAGTTAATTCCTTGAGTCTCATTGCTCAGGAACTGGGGATTGAGCTCAAGGGCATTCTGCCTCTGAGCTACACCCCCAGCCCCCCTTTTTATTTTGAAGCAGGGTCTTGCTAAGGCCGGGATTCTGGTCTTGAACCTGTGATCCTCTTGCCTTAGCCTCCCAAGTACTGGGATTATAGATGTGTACTGCCATGCCTGGCTCCTTTGACTTTTTTTTTTTGTGGTACTGGGGATTGAACTCAGGGGCATTCTACCTCTGAACTACATCTGCAGCCCTATTTTTTATTCTTTATTTTGAAACAGGGTCTCACTAAGTTGTGGAAGGCCTCACTAAGTTGCTGAGGCTGGCCGCGAACCCAGATCCTCCGGTCTCAGCCTCCCAATATTATGACTTTTTAAAATTTAAATTCAGGGATTCACAGGAACTTGTGAAGATTGATTGGCCACATCTTATGTAACTCTAGTACAGTATCACAAGCAGCGTATTGGCCTAGCGCATGGCGTGTGTGTAGTTCCGTGCCAGTTTATCTCATGTGACTTTATAGCAGCCACCAGTCACTACAAAGCTCTCTCTGCTGCCATCTCTTTCTAGTCACACCTGCTCTCTCCCATCCCTAACCAGGCTGCTCTGTCTCTATGATCTTGTCATTCTGAGAATAAACATTCACCTTTAACCTTGGTAAGTTTTCTCTTTTAATATGATTTTCAAACTTTCCTTTTCTGTGTGCTACTGGGGGTTGAAACTAGAGGCATTGTACCTCCAAGCTACACGTACCCTACCCCCTCCCCCTTTTTGTGGCACTGGGGATTGAACTCAGGTGCATTCTACCACCATGCTATACTTCCATTCATTTACTTACTTATTTATTTATTTTGCGGTACTGGGGATTGAACCCAGAAGGATTCTACCTCCGAGCTACACCCCACCCCTATGTTTTTTTTTTTTGTGGTACTGGGGATTGAACCCAGAAGCATTCTACCTTTGAGCTACACCCCCAGCCCAGTTATATTTCACATTTGGAAACAGGGTATCATTAGGTTGTTGAATCTCATTACTTGCTGAGGCTGTCCTGGAACCTGTGATCCTCCCATCTCAGCCTCCCAAGTACTGGGACTACAGGTGTGTGTCACCATGCCAAGTTGATTCTCAAACTTTTGAAGAAAATCTTTTTGATTATTTTATGTTTTTTAAGTGTTTGAAATGAACATAGAACCAAATAGAAAAAAGTATATGGGTTCCCATACTTTATTTTTAATTGATTGTATAATTTTGGTTTGAAGGCTTATTCAGTCTACCGCAGGGAGTGTGACTGGAGCTTTGAGTTTGGAGTCATCTGCACTTTGGTTTGAATTCTAGTTTCTCTATTTGTTAGCTGTGTGATCTTGGGCAGTTGCATATCACTTAGCTTTAGTTTTCTCATCTGAATGTAATAGCACCCAAGAACATAGTCATTCTTAAGATTCCATTTTAAATATCTGTGTGTTTATTTTTTTGTGGTGGTGTTGGGGATCAAACTAAAGGCCTCACACATGCTAGGAAAACACTTTGCCATGAAGTACACCCCCAGGCTTATATAAAAAAGTACTTAGCTTGCAATTTTTGTTACATAGTACATGTTCATCGTATATGGTAGCTGCTTTGTTAGTGTTACAGTAAGCATTATTATCGTCTATAAAGTGGAGATACTGCCTCATGGGGTTGTCATGGGAGTAAGGAAATAACGTATGTCTGGCATCATGAGTGATAGTATTATGTTTTTGCTGTGTTTGTCGTATAACTATAACATACCCAGATTTAGGACAATGGACATGAAAACCCTGAGGCAGGGAGGAAGATGTGTGTGTGCTGTGTGTGTCTTGCATTATCCTGGAATATGACTTATTTCCCTGATTTCTTACTTTATACTGTAGTATCCTTCACCTGTCTTGATTTGAATTAATACTGTCCTTGGGCTGGATTTTCCTCCTTAAATTGATGATCTCGTAGGCTTTGCCTGGCCTTTCTGTGTTATTTACACAGAGTTACACATCTAAGCAGAAGCCTCTTCAGTAGCTGTGTTGCTTTGAATACAGAATAGAATGAGATCTGGATTTCTGTGAACACCAGGTCTAATGTTTATGTTAATGTCAAAACATAAATAAATTCATACCTAGGGATGAGAGAGCAGTATGGAGCCCCTGGGACAGATCTTAAGTGCTTAGACGGGAGCCATGGTTGGAGGTGATGGAGGACAAACCTGATGTCTTGTAGAACAGGGGCTTTTTGAGTTCTAGCTTCTGATACTTCCTCAAGTTCAGAATGTGTGATAATCTGTGCTTCTCGAAATATGGTTTGTCGACCTCATTATTAGTTTTTATTAAATCTCAGTCCTTGGCTTTCTGTCTTTAATACTCTGTATGGCAAAAGGGAAGGAATGTAAAAGTTTTCTGCTGCAGACCAAAGGACAGTGATTGTCTTGAAGAGAAGTTCTTGGCGATTATTAAGTCAGAAGCTGAGCTAGCTAGCTGTTGTTTTCATGAAACACCATTTCTATTTGAAAGACCAGCTGAAGACACACTGCAGGCACTTAGACTTGCGGATTGGGGAGACTGCTTGACAAAGAATAGCTTGAGCCTGTCGTCTTAAGGAAAACAACTGGTAGTATTTGTCAGTGCCAAGGCTTATACTTTGAAGTAAAAATTAGAATTCTAAGAAATCTGGCCTCACCACTGTGAACCTGACAGCTTCTCCACACTCAAGGCTTTTCTTATGTGATGGGTGGTGGTATTAACACATTGATTTGACAAAGCACTATACAGTGAATTGTGTCAATATTCAGTAGGTGTACATAACTTAGTGAACCACTGTTTTCCATATAACCACTGCATAACTTTACAAAATCATGTCTGAGTTAGAGGATCCATTCAGAGAGCAACATAGGCCAAGGATTTACAAGGATTTAATGTTTGAGAGTCCTACTAAACATTATGGTTAAAGTTTTAGAATCGCAGTATACACAAGTTACACAAGTCTTTGAGGAACTCTCTTTCTTTCTTTCTTTTTTTTTTTAAGTACTGGGGATTGAACCCAGGGGCATTCTATCTCCCAGCTATGAACCCAGTCCTATTTTTTTATTCTTTATTTTGAAATAGGGTCTCACTAAGTTGTGGAGTGCCTCACTAAGTAGTGGAGGCTGGTTAACCCGAATCCTCCCGTCTCATCTCAGCCTCCCAAGTACTGGGATTACAAGCATGCACCACCATGCCCAACGGAACTATCTCTTCTTGATGAGTTTTGCTATAGTATCAAAAAAGCTGCTAAGAAATATTCTCCAATTCTTTAGATATATAGCCATGGGAGGATAGATTTTCTTCATATTCTTTAATTAAAACAACATATTACAACAAACTGAATGTAAAAACAGATAGGAAAACCCAACTCGCTTCTCTGAAATTAGATTTGCAAAATCATAAAGAGTGCCTCACCTTTCACTGGGGTTTTTTAGTTATTGTTTAAATACAATTAATTTTTATAAAGATATACTATCCATGTTATTATTCATGAGATTATTGATATTTTTAAATTAATAGATAAACATTTTGGAAATTCTTAAAAATACAAATCCTTGATTATTTATTTATTTATTTATTTATTTATTTATTTATTTATTTATTGTGGTACTGGAGATTGAACTCAGGGACATTCTACCTCTGAGATTCACCCCCAGCCCTATTTTTTCTTCTTTTTTATTTTGAAACAGGGTCTCACTAAGTTGCGGAGTGCCTCCCTAGGTAGCTGAGGCTGGCCTCGAACCCGGATCCTCCGGTCTCAGCCTCCCAAATGCTGGGATAACAAGTCTGCGTCACCACGTCCAGCTCCAGCCCTATTTTTTATTCTTTATTTTGAAACAGGGTCTCACTAAGTTGTGGAGGGCCTCACTAAGTAACTGAGGCTGGCTTTGAGTCTGCGATTCTTTGTCTCAGCCTCCCAAGTGCTGGGATTACAAGTGTGTGCCACCATGCCCAGCTTCTTGGTAATTTAAAGTCCTTAGTAATTTAGTATAAAAGGATTTTAAGGCCAGAAAGTTTAAGAGCTGCTGTATTAATAAGAGGGAAAGTATAGCAGTATCTTTGTATGATGATTAAGAATGTTTTCCACTACAGGTGGTTGATATTGTTTAAATGTTACTCTCTGGTGATGTTTGTCAAGTTTTACATTTTAGTAGTCTAGAAATGTTCATGCAGCCAAGGAACTTTTAAGGTGCCCTAAATATAGGAATAATAGCAGGCAGATAATTTACTAGATTCCGGAGGATACAAAGTATAAATTAAATTTCAGTTTTTTCACTGTAGTAGGGCCTCAGAATGGGTGAAGTTTAGAGCCGCCCAGATTGGAGTTGGAGTAGGAGCTTTGCTCTAGGCATCTGTTACTGGGTGGGCTGTGACTGAAGTTTTCAGAGGTGATACTGGACAAGAAAGCATCTGGACAGGCCTCAGAGTTAAAGAAAGGAACTTTCATCAGCTTGTTTTGCTCATGGCTGGTTAGGAAACAGAAATGGACATTTTTGATGGGAAGTGGTGGTTAGCACCTATTGCTTATCTTTTAGAAAGTCCTCATGATTAAAATAGCCTCTGGGAGCCAGACATGGTGGTGCACGCTTGTAATCCCAGTACTTAGGAGGCTGAGATAGGAAGATCCGGGTTCGAAGCCAGCCTCGGCTACTTAGTGAGGCCCTCTGCAACTTAGTGAGACCTTGTATTCAAAATAAAGAATAAAAAATAGGGCTAGGGGTGGAGCTCAAAGGTAGAATGTCCCTGGGTTCAATCCCCAGTACCGCAAAAAATTAAAAAATAAATAAATAAGCTGGGCATGGTGGTGCACGTTTGTAATCCCAGCATTTGGGAGGCTGAGTCTGGAGGATTCGGGTTCGCGGTCAGCCTCAGCTACCTAGTGAGGCCCTCCACAACTTAGTGAGACCCTGTTTCAAAATAAAGAATAAGCCAGGCGTGGTGGCGCACGCTTGTAATCCCAGCATTCGGGAGGCTAAGACTGGAGGATCCGGGTTCGCGGTCAGCCTCAGCTACCTAGTGAGGCCCTCCACAACTTAGTGAGACCCGGTTTCAAAATAAAGAATAAAAAATAGGGCTGGGGTTATAGCTCGGAGGTAGAATGCCCCTGAGTTCAATCCACTGTAATGCAAAAAAACCCCCAAAAAACAAAATAAAGAATAAAAAAATAGGGCTGAGTCTGTAGCTCAGAGGTAGAATACCCCTAGGTTCCATCCCCAGTACCACAAAAATAAATAAATAAATAATAAAATAGATAAATTAATAAAATAAACTAAAATAGCCTCTGGGCCAACAATGAGAAAGACTATTTAGTTGTTTTTATTGTTGATGTTGTTTTAATTTTTTTTTTTTTTTTGGTGCTGGGGATTGAACTCTGGGGCATTCTAACTCCCAGCTACACTCCCAGTCCTACTTTTTTTCCTTTATTTTGAAACAGGGTCTCACTAAGTTGCGGAGAGTCTCATTAAGTAGCTGAGGCTGGCCGTGAACCCAGATCCTCCTGTCTCAGCCTCCCAAATGCTGGGATTACAAGCATTCGCCACCATGCCCGGCTGGAGGGCAAGATTTCTTTGTCTACCAATGTACACCCCGTCAGTGTCTGGTTCAAGACCCAGGACAAAAATGATAGCCCACAAATCCTCAGGAAGGAATGAAAAGAGGGAGACGGTGCACACTTTGCAGTTGGTGGTGTGGGGTGAAGTGGGCAGGACATCAAGAAAGGCTTCGTTGAAATAGTGGTGTTTAAAGGGAGCCTGGTGTGTTTGGGTTTGGAGCAAGAGGGTCTTGAAGGGTAGTAAGAATGGCGTAGATTAAAAGGGATCAAACTAAAAATAAGTAAATAAATAAATAAGTGGGATCAAACTCTCTCACTTCACTACAACTTATTTTGGGTTAAAGTTTCACTTCATTAATAGTGCTTTTTCTGACTGTCCTCTGTAAAAGACTATAAAAATGTTTTACCTTTAGCCATCTATTTAATTTCTTAGCACTTAGCATCATGTTATCTATTGTTTGTTTTTCCCTAATTAGAATAAAAGCCCCAAGCAGGTAGAGATACTGTTGTGTTCATTGCTTTGTCCCAACACCAAGGTCAATTCCTGACTTACAGTAGGTATAAATAATGGAATGAATGAATGATTTACCAAATGAACCAGTGTATGTCTTAGGAACCGTAAGTTGTCTTGTTTGGATTTAATGATGTTTATGGAAGGGCACCTCAGAATACTATGAAAAGAAGAAATGTCTGCCCAGGGTTGTATTGTAGGATTGTTTGTCTTCTTGAGGCATATGAGAGTGAAAGTGTAGGAAGATAGATACGCAGGACAGGAAGCTGCAGCCATCTAGTTTTTAGAAGGATAAGGTGTTAGAGGGGGGGGGGGTATGTATGGGCTAGCATTAGAAATAGTGGGTAAGTTAATTCTTTTTGAGTCATCCTCATTGATTTGACATAAATTGCTTTCTTATACTCTCTGTGAATGCTTATGTTAGAACTGTGCTGTGCTAATCTGATCTGTTCTTCTCATGACAGGAGGCTGAACAGCACTCAGGGCGAAATTCGTGTTGGTCCTAGCCACCAGGTAAAATGCATTTGAGTAGCTTTTTTAAATAGATCTTTGTTTCTTATATTGTTGCTGGCCCTTTATTCTGTTGAGCAGCATCTTAGAACTGTTGTTATTGCTACGGAGGATTTTATATAAATACTTCTGTTAGATTATCACAGGCTTAAAAATTGGGATAAAAGAAATAATATTTGCCATGTTAACATTTATTTACTTGCTTGCTTGTTTGTTTATTTATTTATGTATTGTGGTACTGGGGATTGAATCCAGGGCATCTACCTCTGGGTTATACCCCTAGCCCTATTTTTTTTTTTTTTTTTTTGCAGTACTGGGATTGGAACCCAGGGGCTTCTACCTCTGAGCTATACCCCCAGCCCTATTTTTTATTCTTTATTTTGAAACAGGGTCTCACTAAGTTGTGGAGGGCCTCACTAAGTAGCTGAGGCTGGCCTCGAACCTGGATCCTCCAGTCTCAGCCTCGAAAATGCTGGGATTACAAGTGTGCGCCACCACGCCCAGCTCCTAGCCCCATTTTTCATTCTTTATTTTGAAACAGGGTCTCACTAAGTAGCTGAGGTTGGCTGTGAACCCATACCCTCGGGGGTCTCAGCCTCCCAAGTACTGGGATTACAAATTGTGCCACCATGCCCGGCTCTTAATCAATTTTAAATGCACAGTTTGTTTATCCATTCATTTATTGATGAACATTTGGTTACCCCATAAATTTATTAAAAAGATTTTTTTTAGCTGGGGGTGTAGATCAGTGGAGAGCACTTGCCTCCCATGTGTGAATGTCCAGGTTCAATTCCTACAAAGTTTTTTTTGTTTTTGTTTTTGTCTTTTGTTTTTCTAAACATCTTTTCCTACACAAGAGTTAGGATGGTCAGTACTTTGAGTTGGGAGCTTGTTGTGCCGTGCCCTGTGCCCTCTTGTATTTACTCAACTTACTGCTCCTTTGATCTTGCTATCAGTTGGGGTGCTCTGACTGGCAGGATCTTGCCTCAGCACGACTGCGCATGCCTCACGTGTCGAGGCGTCTTGGGCAGGCCTGCCCTGGGCTCTGCTGGGCCTCCCCAAGATTCTCTTGTGCTCTGCTGTCCTGTCCTCCGTGCTGCTTCTTCCTCGGGCTGGTGGCTGCCTTCCCCTTCACATTTTAGCTGTGTATTTGGGCTTCCCTGAACATTTTCTTGTGTGATTATAATTTCTTGTCAACATGTGTCCTTTCTTCAACCCATTTTAATAGTGGACCTTACAGTAAATGAAATCCAGCAAGTGTTAAGACAAAGAAAGGATCCCCCCACCACCCTCACTCCCCTATGAACAAGGACAGTTACCTGAGAATGCCCCCAGTGATCCCCATATCTCACTACTATGGAATGGGTCATGTGTCCCTGTCTTTATGTTATGCTATTGTATTTTCTGTGATGCTGGGGATTGAACCCAGGGCCTCACGAGTGCTAGGTAAACTCTCCCTCTGAGCTATATCCTCAGGCAACGTGACCATTTCTAACCCACGAGGAAACTGGCATGATTATCATTTGAATTAAAATAGGTGTTGGGAAGTTGGCAACTGTGACCATCACATCTAGGGATATAGGCAGCAGTGATTCTGTGTGTGTGTGTGTGTGTGTGTGTGTGTGTGTGTGTGTGTGTGTGTGTTAGTGGGATTGAACCCAGGGGCATTCTACCTCTAAGCCCCATCCTCAGCCCTATTTTTAATTCTTTATTTTGAAACAGGGTCTCACTAAGTTGCAGAGGGCCTCACTAAGTAGCTGAGGCTGGCTGCCTCCTGTCTCAGCCTCCCAAATACTGGGATTATAAGCCTGCGCCACCATGCCCAGCTCTAATTTTATTTTGAGATGATCTTGCTAAATTGCTCTGGCTAGCCTCAAACTTGCTATTCTTTTCTGGTTTTTTTTTGTGTGTGTGTGTGTGTGTGTGTGTGTGTGTGTGTGTGTGGTTTTGGGGATTGAACCTCTGAGTTACACCTCCAGACCTATTTTATTTTTGAAATAGGGTCTCACTAAGTTTCTGAGACTGACTACAAACTTGCAATCCTCCTGTCTCAGCCTTCTTAGTACTGGGATTATAGGCGTGTGCCACCATGCCTGGTGAAATTGTTATTCTTTAAACTTGTTATTTTTATCCCCTTTCCATTTTTTAGTTAAATGATAGCATACTAAACACTCCTTCCTTCCTTCCTGATACTGAGGAATTCTACCTCTGAGCTACACCCCCAACTCTATTTTTTATTCTTTATTTTGATACAGGGTCTCACTAAATTGCAGAGGGCCTCACCAAGTAGCTGAGGCTGGCTATGAACCTGTTATCCTCCTCATTCTCCCAAGTAATGGGATTGCAAGCATGCACCACCACTCCTGACTAGTTCTTTTTTCTTTTATTTATTTATCCTTCCTTCCATTTTATTCTCTCTCTCTCTCTCTCTCTCTCTCTCTGTGCCTCTCTCTGTGCCTCTCTCTGTGCCTCTCTCTCTCTCTCTCTCTCTCTCTCTCTCTCTCTCTCTCTCTCTCTCTCTCTCTCTCTCTCTCTCTCTCTCTCTCTCTCTCTCTGTCTCTCTCTCTCTCTCTCTCTCTCTCTCTCTGTGCCTCTCTCTCTCTCTCTCTCTCTCTCTCTCTCTCTCTCTCTCTCTCTCTCGGTGGTACTAGGGATTGAACCCATGGGCATTCTACTGCTGATCTATGCCCACAGCCTTATTTTTATTTTTGAAACAGTGTCTCAGTAGGTTGATGAAAATCTCAATACTTGCTGAGGCTGTCCTCAAAGCTGCTATCCTCCTGTCTTAGCCTCCCAAGTACTGAGATTATAGGTGTGTGCCACCACGCCTGGCTTCCTTTTTTCTTACCACACTGTATTCTGGTGTTTCCTCCACAGCAGCTTGGAGAGTTACTTTCACTCCCTTCTGCTGTCTCCTAGAACTCTGTGTGTGGATGGAAGCACCCTTTTGCTCTCCCAGTCCCTGCTCGTGCTTATTTCTGTGGTCTCCGGTCATTCTCTAGTACAAGCAGTGCATACCGTTTTCTGAATTTTTGCCAGTGTGACTTTGGGTGTATTCAGAGAGGTGAGTGGCTAGCCTGGAGGGCAGGTGCATATATTATTTGGAGAATATTGACACCTCCCCCTTTCTAATTATTGTGATGGATGAGAAAGGTATCTGCGTCATTAATTTGCATTTCTCTTGTCAGCAAGACTGACCATCATTTCCTATTCATAAAGCCATTTCTATTTCTTTTTCTATATATTTTCTTTTCTTTTTTTTTGCGGTACTGGGGATTGAACTCAGGGACATTCTACCTCCAAGCTATACCCCCAGCCCCTTTTTATTCTTTATTTTGAAACCAAGTCTCACTAAGTTGCGGAGTGCCTCACTAGGTAGCTGAGGCTGGCCGCGAACCTGGATCCTCTAGTCTCAGCCTCCCAAATGCTGGGATTACAAGCGTGCGCCATATTTCTAGTCCATTTTTCTCTTGGGGGGAATTGGTCCTGCTCCCCAAGATTAGTACTTCTTTTTTTCCCCCCACTGGAGATTGCACCCAGGGGCATTCTACCTCTGAGCTACACCCCCGGCCCTATTTTACTTTGAAACAAGGACTTGCTAAGTTGCTGCAGCTGACTTTGAACCTATGATCCTCCTATCTCAGCCTCCCAAGTACTGGGATTACAGGTATGCACCACCTGTAATCCTGGCTTGCAGTAGTTCTTAACAGCCATTGGAGAGCTACTATACCAGGTACTGTACCTGGTGCTAAGGAAGCAGAGCTCAGTATAGTACTAATG
The DNA here is from genome assembly GCA_004027655.1 of Graphiurus murinus. Lineage (NCBI taxonomy): Eukaryota > Metazoa > Chordata > Mammalia > Rodentia > Gliridae > Graphiurus > Graphiurus murinus. The sequence goes on along the minus strand of PVLC010011575.1, from coordinate 25,350 downwards.
TCAGAAACCTTTTTTTTTTTTTTTTTTTGCAGTACTGGGGATTGAACTCCGGAGCATTCTACCTCCGAGCTATACACCCAGCCCTATTTTTTATTCTTTATTTTGAAACCGAGTCTCACTAAGTTGTGGAGTGCCTCACTAGGTAGCTGAGGCTGGCCGCGAACCCGGATCCTCCGGTCTCAGCCTCCCGAATGCTGGGATTACAAGCGTGCGCCACCATGCCTGGCTTGTCAGAAACCTTTTGATAGCAGTATTTGTGTGTATTCATATTATTTCAATATTTTCACCACATATTAAACAACTAATTTTGGCACCCAAGTAAATGTTATAAAAGTCAATACTAAGTTGAAGAAAAGCACTTATAAATATCAAAGACAGCATATAAAGCAGAGATTTAGACCCACATGGCCTATTGATGTTGTATTTTACAACACAATTGTTTTAAAAACTTAAGTATCCAGCCGGTGTGGTGATGCATGCCTGTAATCTCAGTACTTGGGAGGTTAAGACAGGAGGATTTCAGGCTCAAGGTCAGTGAAGATAGCAAAACAGTGAGACCCTATTTTAAAATAAAAAGGGCTGAGGGAATAGCTTGGAGGTAGAATATCCCTGGGTTTAATGCCCAGTACCAGAAAAAGGGAAAAAACCCTTGAATATCAAACATCCAACATTTGATACCATGAGTTTTCACAGGAAAGTGTGAAAAGTGGAATTTGGGGGAAAATGTAGGATGTACAACCCCTGGTTGCTGTTCCTACAGGCTGGCATTCCCTGGATAGACAGGGCGGCTCTGTTCTCCCTTCCCCCGGCACACTTCATTCCCCGGCACGCAACCTGCGTGTCTGATAGGAGAGCCGCTGCCACGCATGACTGTTGAGGCCTGAAACGCCTTAACAGTCCAGTGCAAATGGGGATGTGGTGTTTGGGTTAATGAAGCTATTAAATATGTGGTGCTCAGCTAGGGGTGGGGGTGCACACCTGCAATACTGGTACTTGAGAGGCTGAGTCAGGAGGGTTGAATGTTCAAAACTAGCCTGAGCAACTTAGCAAGGCCCCGTTTCAAAATAAGTAAAAGAGGGCCGGGGTGTAGGCTGGAGGTAGAATTCCCCCTAGGCCCAGTCCCTAGCACTACTTTGTGCCAGACCTTGTTGGTTGGCTTTTGCTAGCCTCACTCACGGCCTGGGTTCTGTGTACACTGGAGCCTTCTAACTCCAGCTCTTAGTTTCAAATATCACACTCACATGCCCACCCTCATCATTTGCTGAGGTAAGAACAGGCGTCTTGCAAGTGTGTGGCTTTTCCGAGGTCTCTGATGGTTAAGGTGGTCATAGTCCCTGCTTGCTTCCGCTCTGCTCCAGCAGAGAGGGTGAGAAAACGCTGGGCATATTTAATCTAACGGTAACTTAGCATCTTGATTATCGAGCACTGTTGTTAAGTACTTGTTGTCATGAGGTTTTCTTTATGTGTAGTGAATTATTTTATGCATATTGTTCAGTTCATATTGATGATAATTTCTGTTATTCCAGAAAGTTCTTCCCTGCTTCTTCATAAGCAATGCCCCTCCTCCCGTGCAACCACTACTGTTTCTATCATCACAGGCCCATTCAAATATGTTTCTAATGTTAATTTTAATAATTCATTTTTTATTGATGGGTCATGTGGACCATGATTTATATTACTATTGACTCTCTTGAGACTAACACTAATCTAATAGAATAGCTCATTTAATTTTTTTAAAGCAAATATCTTTAAGTAATGTTTCATTATTTGCATATGTTAAACTTGTGTTGGAAAGGTATGAGTGTTTTAGTTTATTCAAGTAGCTGTTATCTCTCACAGCATTTTTGGTTTTCTTTATTTAATTCACACTTGTTCATTTCCGTTTCATTCCTTGGGTTGTGTTGGCACAAATTTACTTGGATATTGTTTGCTGCTCCTTATATAAAGACTGAGCGGTTTGTTGTGACCTTGTCTGTGGTGAAATGGTCCTGACAAGTGGGATAGATCAGTTTGAATGACTCATGATTTTGCTGTTGTTTTCCTGTTGCCGAAAGAAAGATGCTCCATGAGCCGTTGCACCTGTTCTCAAACACTGCCTACTGAGACAGCTCTTTCCCGACATACCTTGATGGTGACTTCTTCATCCCTGTCTTACAGGCCAAACTTCCAGATTTGCAACCATTTCCCTCTCCAGACGGTGATCCTGTGACCCAGCATGAGGAACTGGTCTGGATGCCTGGTGTTAATGACTGTGACCTCCTTATGTACTTGAGGGCAGCAAGGTAATAGGAATCTACTTTCTGATTTAGGCCATCTGAATTGATTGGTAGCTAAGAAAATCCTTTTCCCTGAAACTTTATTTATATAGTTGGTATTTTTTGACTTTAAGTTTTGCTATACCATCTGTAATCAGTGACTAGTTCTTACCAGAACACAATAGTTTGCCAAGGTAGAGTTATTAGATTTTGGAATTCTTCAGAAAGAAAACATCTTGTAATTACCAGCACTCTCCCTATAGTTGAGTAATTGAGTCATGCACCCATCATACAGTTCCATTGCAGATTTTATATTCTCTCTGCTTTGTGACTGTTCTTTGGTGCCTGAGCCGAAGCTGGCATGTTAGTGGCTCTCCTACGTGAGAACATTTAACTGTGATGATTCTGCAGAACTTGCTAACATGCAAATGCCAAAGCTGAGCCGGGCGTGGTGGCGCACGCTTGCTATCCCAGCATTTGGGAGGCTGAGACCGGAGGATCCGGGTTCGCAGCCAGCCTCAGTTACTTTGTAAGGCACTCCGTAACTTAGTGAGACCCTATTTCAAAATAAAGAATAAAAAAATAGGGCTGGAGGTGTAGCTCGGAGGTAGAATGCCCCTGAGTTCAATCCCCAGTACTGCAAAAAAAAAAAAAAAAAAAGCCAGGAGAAGTGTAAACCCATTTCTGTTGAAGTCAGAGCACAGAGTGAGCGCCTGTATTCGTCTGCAGTGTTTTCTGGGATGCGCTGCAAGCTTGAAAGCCAGGCTCCAGCACTTGAACCCTGCTCCAGCTTTCTAGTCGCCAGGGCTGCAAGAATGTGCTCATGGAGTGAGTTGCTGCTAGGGTTTTTTGTTTCACTTAAAGGTAGTTGATGTATAGCTAAGAGGAATCAAGTTTCAGAGGAATTAATTCCACATGTTTTCTGAGACTTAAAAATGTTAACACATCATAATTATACATATGAGACAGTTCTTCAAAAGATTGCAAGCTGGTGGATTAGGCAAATAGATTTAGACCTTCATGCACTTGAGTCTGAAATCTTAGTACTAGCAAAGCAGGGGGAGTAACAGAGGGAGCCAACTGAAAGTGCCATTTCTCTTTCTGCAGGAGTGAAGGGTGCCAGGAGCAGGCAGGGCTGAGAATGCTGGCTTACCATGCATGTTGTGATGGCCTTGGTCTCTGCTGAACCTTTGAAAATTGAGAGTTGAAATCTGTACTGAGCCAGCATGGTGGCACATGCTGAGACAGGTGGATCTCAGGTTCAAGGCCAGCCTCAGCACTTTAGTGAGACTCTTGCAACCTAGTGAGACCCTGTTTCAAACAAAAAATAAAAAGGGCTGAGAGTGTAGTTCAGAGGTAGAAGGCCCCTGGGTTCAATTTCCAGTACCACCAAAAAAAAAAAAAAAATCCTGTATTGATGTTACTATCTGCTAACAAGGGAAACCAACTCCATTCTTCCAAAGGAGCATGGCTGCATTCGCAGGGATGTGCGACGGGGGCTCCACAGAGGACGGTTGTGTTGCAGCATCTCGGGATGACACCACTCTCAACGCCCTGAACACAGTGAGTCTTTGAAAGTTACCCTGGGCAGGAAGCAGCTCTCTTTCCCCTGGGCTAGCTGGGTGGTGCTGGGCTGGAAAAGCGAGTTGTAGTCTCGGCCCTCTGGCTCTGTGACTTCAGGCCAGCAAGTGCCATGTCCAGGATCATTGCCTAATCTGTGTTTGCGCCCAGGATTGTGGAGAGCGATCGTGGGTGATGCCACCTGTGATCTCATGAGCCGTGCATGGTACACACATGATCCCATGTGCCCTCATCTCACCCCTGAAGTAGGTGCTGCTAGAATCTCCTTCTAGATGCAAGAAAATAAGAGAGATTAAGGCACTTTCCAAGGTCATATACTCAAGATGTGATCCCAGAAGCCACACATTTAACTTTCTTCACTGGGTGTGAAACCTCGTCTTTTAAAGTGCCTGGAGGGGTAGAGAAAAGGTCGGAATTTTTTGGATAAACTTGTTTTTTACAGAGTTTACTTTGGGTCTATTTAAATATTTCACATGATTATAAACTAGATATGTTGTAAAAATAACAATCCCTAAAAAATCAAAAGTAAAATGAAGTGAGCCTAACACTACTGAGTTTGTTGCTTAGTGTATCACCATAATCACTCATTTGCTTTGTTCCCGTAATATTCCCACAGTAGCTTGTAATAGCAGTACCCACAGCACCACGAACAGTATGATTACTGAATCAGTTTATTATTATTATGGTACTGGGGATTAAACCCAGAGGTTTATACCTTTGAGCTATACCCCCAGCTCGTTTTATTTCTTATTTGGAAACAGGGTCTCACTAGGTTGATGAGAGTCTCACTACTTGCTGAGGTTATCCTTGAACCTGCGATCCTCTTGTCTGAGCCTCCCAAGTACTGGGATTACAGGCATGTGCCACGATGCCCAGCTACATGGGATGTTTTAATCCTGAAACTGGGTAATGCTTTAGTAAATGTAACTTAGCCCCTCCCTCCCCCTTATTCTCCTTGAGAGGTCACTGGAGTTGGAAGGAACTTTTCAAGATCATCTGTCCAGTCTTTAAATAGATAAGAATCCAAGGCTCAGGAGGGCCAGATGACTGTTTGAATGGGGACAACCCCAAAAGCTTATAGCATAGGAAAGGAAACAATCCTCATTCCCAGTTTGTGCAGCTCTTTTGACTGCACAGTTTCTGCTGCTATTGAGGAGACATTCGTAGATATGGATGATATGGTTGATTTTTATTCCTGGTCTAATTAGGGTTTTGGGCATCACATACAGTTCTTGTAGGTTTTTGTATTGTTGGAGTTTAAGTATTTTTGCTGAGAATATGCTGTGTTTAAATAACTGAATGCTTTTTCACATTTCCATAAATATGCTTGTGTATTTTCTCACTGATTTGATAGTCTTTCTTCTTTCTTTAAAGAAAGATTTTTTTCCCCTGAATATAAAATAATAGAGCCAGAAGGGGCCTTTGAGATTACTTTATAGCTGAAGAAACTAAATTTCAGATACTGGTGTTACTGTAGACAGTGCCTGTGGTAGGGGAGGTCTGTGAATTCACAAAGGTTGTAAACCCCTAAAAGTGTGTACATGTTCAAAGAAAGCCTTTTTTTTTTTGGTGGTGGTGGTACTGGGGCATTCTGTGGAGGGCCTCACTAAGTAGCTGAGTCTGGCTGCGAACCTGGATCCTCTGGTTTCAGCCTCCCTAGTAGTGAGATTACAAGTGTGCACCACCACGCCTGGCTTCAAAGAAAGTCTTTGTTAGGAACGTTTTTTTCCTGCTGAGATTTATCTATAAAAGCTTTATGATCTGGACATGGTAGTGCACACCCATGATCCCAGCTTCTCTGGAGGCTGAGTCCTGGAGGATTGCAAGCTCAAGGCTTGTCTGGGCAACTGTCTCAAAAATTTTAAAAGTTTTAAAAAGAGGAGCTTGCTGGGCATGGTAGTATGTGCCTGTAATCTCAGTACTTGAGAGGCTGAGACGGGAGGATTGCAGGTTCGATGACAGCCTCAGCAAGTATTGAGACTCTCATCAATTAGTGAGATCGTGTTTCCAAATAAGAAATAAAATCGGACTGGGTATGTAGCTCCAAGATAGAATGCCTCTGGGTTCAATCCCCAGTACCACAAAAAATAAATAAATAAAAGTAGAAATAGAAAGAGGAGGTTGGGAGTGTAGCTTAGTGGTAGAACACTTGCCTCGTGTGTGCTAATCAGTTGACTTTTGAATAATTAAGATAATACTGTGTTTAATTAAATGACTATTTTTGGCACTTCGTCCCTGTTCTTATTCCAAACTCTCTAAGGATTCTGTAGAACATAATTCTATACAGAAATAATTTTAGCTATTTTTGCCTGTGGTCCTTGGTGACAAGTTCTTTCTGAAGGTTTCATCGGCAGGCCAGAGAGTTTTTGGTTTTAGGAGTTTCTCGTTTCTGTGAAGCTGCCTTCCCATCGCTTGAAACTTCCTGCCTCGGCCTGTCCAAGACCTCTCGTGCCTTCCGCCATGCAGTGCCAACGGGACACGCTCAGCCCCTGAAGGCCTGCACTGCCCACTTGTTTGGTGATCAGTTGAGAGCTTCCTACTGTTAGAGTTTTTTGTTCTTCCTTGTTGTTCTAGAGTTTGGGGTTGTAGATACTTCTTTAAGGAAAAGTGAAGTGAATGAAAAAATTTTGTGAGAAGTTAATGTTTATTTTGATTACTTTAAAGTAGTACAAGATTCAAGCTATGTTAAGTAAAAAATTAAAAAGATATATTACATTGTTGTGTGAGAAGTATTTATATTTTCTTAGACTATATATTTAAAAGAAGGTTAGGCATTATCAATTTTCCATTGCCATAGAATAAACCTATGAGTGGTTTATTTCCTGAGACAATATAGAACTTTTTAAATATATGAAATCTGCTATGCGGTCACATTAGAGTTTTTTGAGCATCTCGATCGGACTATTTAAATATAAATGCCTTTAATTAAATAGTTTACTTATGTTGTGTGTAGTATTGGACATTGAATCCAGAGGCGTTCTACCTTGGAGCCACCACTCCCAGCTCCCAGTCCTATTTTTTATTCTTTATTTTGAAACAGGGTCTCACTCATATTTGGAGGGCTCATTAAGTAGGCTGATTGCAAACCTGTGATCCTCTTGTCTAGCCTGCCAAGTACTGGGATTACAAGCGTGTGCCACCTTGCCAGGCTATATATGAACTTATTTTAAAGTATAACCTCTTATTTTGACTTTATCATCCACAGTTGAGGTTTTTAGTATGTAAGTTTCAGAACAGCCTAATGGAATATAATTTTTTTTTTTTCAGTACTGGGGATGGAATCCAGGGGCATTTTACCTCAGAGTTATACCCCCAGCCCTATTTTTTTTTTTTTTTTTTTTTTGCGGTACTGGGGATTGAACTCAGGGGCATTCTACCTCCGAGCTACACCCCCAGCCCTATTTTTTTATTCTTTATTTTGAAACCGAGTCTCACTAAGTTGCGGAGTGCCTCACTAGGTAGCTGAGGCTGGCCGCGAACCTGGATCCTCCCGTCTCAGCCTCCCGAATGCTGGGATTACAAGCGTGCGCCACCACGCCCGGCCTATTTTGTATTCTTTATTTTGAAACCGAGTCTCACCAAGTTGCAGAGTGCCTCACTAGGTAGCTGAGGATGGCCGCGAACCTGGATCCTACGGTCTCAGCCTCCCGAATGCTGGGATTACAAGCGTGCGCCACCATGCCCGCCCAGCCCTATTTTTTATTGTTTATTTTGAAACAGGTCTAAGTTTCAGAGGGCCTCACTAAGTAGCTGAGGTTGGCCGGGAACCCAGATCCTCCTGTCTCAGTCTCCCAAGTACTGGGATTATAAGCGTGCACCACCACACCTGGCTTGGAATATAATTTTGTAGAATAAACTGTTGTGATTTAAAAATCTGTAATTTGTTGAGTTTTTTTTTTCCCCCCAGATGTATGTACCTGTGAAAGTACTATGATGATCAAGATAGAAAACATTTTCAACACCCCTAAAAGATGCTCATGCCCTTTTGTAACCTCTCCTCCCTCCCTTCTTGGAGAAGCACTGACTCAGTGTCTGTCAGTGTGGAGTAGTTGCAGTTCCTAGGATTTCATGTACATGGAGTCATACTGCATGTAATCTTTTGGGTACAACTTGTTGCAGCAGAATGCTTTTGAACTCCATTTATATTGTTTCCTCTTTATTGAAATTCATTGAGTGGATTTGTATTTCTACCTTATAATGGTCAGTTTAGATGTTTCTAAGCTTTTGGCAATTATGAATAAAGGTGTTATAAAACTATAAATCTTAATGAGGAATTATATTTTCACTTCTTTTTTTTTTTTTTTTGCGGTACTAGGGATTGAACTCAGGGGCATTCTACCTCCAAGCTACATCCCCAGCCCTATTTTTTATTCTTTGTTTTGAAACAGGGTCTCACTAAGTTGCAGAGTGCCTCACTAGGTAGCTGAGGCTGGCCTCGAACCCAGATCCTCTGGTCTCAGCCTCCCAAATGCTGGGATTACAAGCGTGCACCACCATGCCCGGCTATACTTTCACTCTCTTGGGTAGGAGTTGAGCGGCAGGCTTCCTTGTGAGTAACTGGCTTTTCACAACTCTGTTGGACAGGTTTCCCGAGTGGATGCACCACCTTCTATTCCCAGAAGCAGTGTGTGGAATTGCAATTCTTCAACATTTACACTAAGACTCGGCACTGCCAGCCCCTCCAGTGCAGCCATTCTAGTGGGCAGGTGCTGATAACTCAGGAGTTTGCATTTGAATTTCTTGATCTAACATTACTGATGCTGAGTCTTTTCTTATCTTACCACCCATTTGTATATTTTCTTTTGTGATGTATCTGTTCAAGTTTTTGCCCAATTTTTAAAATTGGGCTCTTTGTCCTTTATAATTTAATTGTAGTTGGGCATGGTGGTACATGCCTGTAATCCTGGTACTTGGGAGGCTGAAACAGGAGGATTGCAGGTTTATAGCCAGCTTCAATAACTTTGTGAGACTCTTAGTAACTTAGTGAGACCCTGTTTTCAAATAAAAAATAAAATAAGGCCAGGGGTATAGCTCTGGCTTCAATTCCCAGTACAAGCTGGGTGTGATGGCACACACCTCTAATCCCAGTACTTGGGAGGCTGAGACAGGAGGACCCAGGTTCGCAGCCAGCCTCAGCTACCTAGTGAGGCTCTCTGCAACTTAGTGAGACCCTGTTTCAAAAATAAAGAATAAAAATAGGACTGAGAGTGTAGCTCAGAGTTAGAATGCCCCTTGGTTCAATCCCCAGTATTGTAACAATAAAAAGAAACCTACAAAGATTGTTCCTATCCTTCCCTTCTCCCCCCCCCCTTCTTCTTCTTTTTTTTGGGGTGGTAGGGGTTTGAACTTAGGGGCATTCTACCTCTGAATTGTATCTCCAGCCCTCTTTTAAATTTTTTGTTTGGAAACAGGGTCTTGCTAGGTTGTTGAGAGTTGCTAAGTTGCTGAGGCTATACTGGAACCTGCAATCCTCCTGTCTCAACTTTCCAAGTACTGGGATTACAGGCCCATTACTCCATGCCTGACTTCTATGCTTTCTTCTAGAAGTTTTAGTTTTTACATTTTTGAATTAATTTTATCTGTGGTGCTAGTAGGGGCTGAAAGCTTTTTTCTTTTCTACCCAGATATCAGTTGCTAGAGCAATATTTGATGACAATAGTTCTTTTGTTACGACAGCCTTTTTTGAAAGTCAACTACTTTTACATGTTTTGTTCTTTTTTTTTTTTTTTTTTTTTGTGGTACTGGGAATGGAACCCAGGGACATTTCTACCTCCGAGCTGCATCCCCAGCCCTAATTTTTATTCTTTATTTTGAAATAGGGTCTCACTAAATTTGCAGATGGCCTCACTAAGTAGCTGAGGCTGGCCGCCAACCCGATCCTCCTGTCCCAGCCTCCCAAGTACTGGGATTACAAGTGTGCACCACCACGCCTGGCTTTGTTTTGTTCTTATTTTGGATTTTGTTGTTGCATTGATCTAATCTCTAGCAGGACCTCAGTCTTTTGAGTTCTATGGTTTTCTAGAGAAACCAGGCTGGCCTGCCTGCCCTCGCTCCCTTCCTCCATTGCTTCTTTTCTTCCCTCCCTTAACTGGGGTGTCTCACTGAGTTGCTACAGCTGGCCTCAAACCTGCATTCCTCCTGTCTCAGCCTTGTAAGTACTGGGATTATAAGCAGGCAACTCCAAACCCAGTGCATGCTGGACCCCCACCCCCACCCCCAAACTCCACAGTTCTAGGGATTGAAACCAAGGAGCATTCTACCTCCAAGATATACACCCCCAGCCCTTTTATTTTTTTTATTTTGAAACAAAGTCTTGCCAAGTAGCTGATGCTGGCCTTGAACCTGTGGTTCAGCCTCTGACAACCACTAATCTACTTTCTACCTCTATGGATTTGCCTGTTCTGGGCAGTTCATATAAAGGCATATAAAGGGGATTACATAATATTAGGCTTAGGGTAGTATTTTCAAGTTTTGTTCATTTTGTGGTATTAGCCTATTTATTTATTTATTTATTTATTTTTTGGTAGTCTTGGGGATTGAACCTAGGTTCATTCTATCTCTGAGCTATACCTCCAGCACTGTTTTTTATTCTTTATTTTGAAACAGGGTCTCACTGAGTTGTTGAGAGCCTCACAAAGTTGCTGAGGCTGGTCGCGAACCTGTGATCCTCCTGTCTCAGCCTCCCAAACACTGGTGTTACAGGAGTGTGCCACCCGGCTGATATTAGGCATTTTTATATATAACCTTTTTACTTCCCCTCTTGCTCAGCCTTGTCCCCACTCTGGAGCCTTCTGTGTTTTAGTGTTTGCCACTTTAGTCTTTTTTCTATAACTTTATTATCACCTTCAAAAATTGTGAGCCGGGTGTGGTGGCACACACTTGGAATCCCAGTACTTGGGAGGCTGAGACACTACCTTCTGGGTTTACAGCCAACCTCAACTACTTAGTGAGGCACTCTGCAACTTAGTGAGACCATGTTTCAAAATAAAGAATAAAAAATAGGGCTGGGGGTGTAACCCAGAGGTAGAATGCCTCTAGGTTCCATCCCTAGTACCACAGCAAAAAAAAAATTAAGTGTGATATTGTCTGCACAGCCACAACTTGTTAGAACCACCAAGATTAAGGTTGTTGAACCTGTGGTTGGGAGTAGTTAGCTCTGCATCTCAGTTCCATAAGGTGGAATTTAAAGCAGTTTCCGTAAATGTTTCTTTCTTAATACTGATGCGGCTTGTCTTGAGTTACGTTTTTTAAAAAATATCTTCAGGAATCTGGTTAAAACCTTTCACACATACTCTGCCAATGTATGGGTAGTTCCGCTAGCACCTACAGGAGATGGATACAATTGTGGTTTTGCTGTCACTGTCTAGCCTTCTGCCTGGTATCATGTTAAATATTTGTTTCTGTTTGTAAGACTCTGAGGATGCAAGGAGTAAATGAAAACATGGTTTAACTTTTACCTGTGGCCCTGAACCATGTCACTTGTGGCCAGACACTAGCCTTTCTCAGCTGGCAGATAACTATCCTTCAGAAAGGCAGCATACGCAGTGTGGGTTCATGAGCTACCAGTAGCTTTTCTTTCTGTGGCCAGTTACACTCATCCTGTGTCGTATGCTGCATGTGGTCAGCAGGTTGATTTGCTGAGTTTTCAGGACCTCCTTCCCTTAGGCACAGTTGGCTAGCATCCTAGACCTTGCTGTACCTGTTTTCTTTTGTTCTATGGTTGAAGTCACATACAAAATTCAGGGGGGAAATTTTTGTTTCTAAGACTTGCAGCTTTCAAAAAGGAGACTTGAAAATTAATACAACTTACATCCCTGTGGATTTTGCTTTTTTTTTTTTTTTTTTTTGCAGTACTGGGGATTGAACTCCGGGGCATTCTGCCTCCGAGCTACACCCTCAGCCCTATTTTTTATTCTTTATTTTGAAACAGGGTCTCACTAAGTTGCAGAGGGCCTCACTAGGTAGCTGAGGCTGACCTTGAACCCAGATCCTCCGGTCTCAGCCTCCCAAATGCTGGGATTACAGCATGCGCCACCACTCCCGGCTAGCTATTTTTTATTCTTTATTTTGAAACAGGGTCTCATTAAGTTATGGAGTGCCTCACTAAGTAATTGAGGCTGGCTGCGAACCTGCAATCCTCCTGTCTCAGCCTCCCAAGTACTGGGATTACAAGCATGCACCACCATGCAGGCTAAATCCCTGTGTTCTAAATGAATCAATAAGTACCACAGTGTTAGGTGATTCGTCTAGGGGATGTGACATAGGTTAGTGGCTATATTCGTTGTGTTTTTTTCCCCTAAATTAAAGTATTAATATTATTGCCACTTATGTACTATATTAGAATAATATAATATTTTTCCTTTAAAAATATTTGTAGCTGCACATGGTGGTGCACACCTGTAATTTTAGGGATTATAGAGAGGCTGAGACAGGCGGATTGCAGGTTCCAAGACAGCCTCAGCAAGTAGTGAGCCTCTCATCAGTTTAGTGAGATCCTCTTTCAAAAATAAAAGTATAATAGAGCTGGGGGTGTAGATCAGAAGTAGAATGTCCCTGAGTTCAATCCCTAGTACTATTAAAAAACATCTTTATAAAGTTAAGGAATGTTAAGAATTTGAAAGTTCTAAAGCCAGGTGTGGTGGCACAAGCTTGTAATCCCAGTATTTGGGAGGCTGAGACCAGAGGATCTGGGTGTGTGGCCAACCTCAGCTTTTTTTTTTTTTTTTTTTTTTGGCACTGGGAATTGAACTCAGGGACATTCTACTTCCGAGCTATACCACCAGCCCTATTTTTTATTCTTTATTTTGAAACCGGGTCTCACTAAGTTGTGGAGTGACTCACTAGGTAGCTGAGGCTGACTGCGAACCCGGATCCTCCAGTCTCAGCCTCCCAAATGCTGGGATTACAATTGTGTGCCACTACGCCTGGCTTCAACCTCAGCTATTTAGTGAGGTTCTCTGCAACTTAGTGAGACCCTGTTTCAAAAATAAAGAAAAAAAAAAAAATAGGACTGGGGTTGTGGCTTAGAGGTAGAATGCCCCTGGGTTCAATTCCCAGAACCACACACACACACACACACACACACACACACAAATCTCTAAAAATTACCTGCTATTTCCTCTTCTGCTAAAGAACTCTTTCCCCTGAGGATCCCAGATCCAGCTTCTCTAGGTTCTCAGTGAATTGCCAGGTTCTCTGTGGTTTCCCCATCTTGGTCTCTTTGTTCACCTGGTCTTGTGTTTTAGAGCAGAATTCTTGCCTCTTGTGCTGTATAACTTGTTCTCTTTCCTAGCTTATGGGGAGTCTGTGTTCCAACTGAACAGATTAATGTACGCCTGGTGTCATCTTGTGGCTATCAGAGTTTCTCTTCTTCTTAGATAAAAGTCTCTTTCCTGAGCTCCTGGGCCTTCATGTCTCTCTGGTCCAGTTCCCTCCCATTTTAGTCAGCTGACCTCAATTGAACAACAGTGATTATCACAGATCTTGGTTCTTGCTAGTCTTCCAAAGTAGGTTCTCTATTCTCCCTTTTTGCAGCTGGGAAAACTGAGATTTAGTGAAATAATTAATTTGCCTAGTGTCACAGAGTCAGTGACAGAGCTAAGAATTGAGTCAAAGCCAGAGCTAGGTCCCTTATTCTGCTTAGGCTTCATTTTTTCAGAATCCCAAACCCATGTCTTCAGTACCACGCTCTTTTTGGTGTTTGTGTTGATGTGAAGACAGTATCAGATCCTCAAAATAGGCAGATGGTGAAAGATGGTTAAGACTTTCAGAGTTTGTCCAGTTCTCTATTTCCCTCCCCTCCCTTCCCCCCCTCCCTTTCTTTTCTTTTCTTTTATGGTACTGGGGTTTAAACCCAGATGCATTCTACCTCTGAGCTACTTCCCTGCCCCCTTTCTGAAACAGGATCTCCTGTCTCTGCCTCCCTTGTCCTGGGATTACAGGCATGCGCCACCACGCCCAGTTTGTCCTGTATTTTCAAAGTAGCTCCTCTGGCCTGGCTGAAGTGCCAACAATTTATGCTGACTTCCTAATTCTTCCTGGCTAAGGATCCTCTTCTTGTGGGTCTAAAACACAGGAGATAGGGCCTGGGAATTTCCAGACACAGTGTTCTGTAGGAATGCATTGTGAATGAGAAGTATGCCAATTCTGCATCAGCCTAAGGAAATTCACTTACGAGTGAGGTGCTGTCTGGATATATTACTCCCTGGTTTCACTTGCTCCTAAAATAGTGTGTTTTATTATTATTTGGTTGTTGCTATTCATTACATGTAGGCAAGGTTAGTCATATTACACTGATTGGTGATTTTCAAAACCTGCTTTGGGGAGTGCTCTTGGATTTTCTAGACTGAATAAATGTCATCCCCATCAGGGTTCAGGGGCACTCAGTGTGTTTTCGTGACAGCATTTATTTTGTTACTTTGTTTACATGTGTCTTTTCTCTGTGAGCTGCTGATTCCTCCTTTCTTCTGCCCACCCTCGGCTGTAAGACCCAAGTGAAGAAAAGAGCTTGCTGTGTCATTACAGTAGCACAGTCCTTGTGCCCAAGCCTCCACCAGCTCGTCTGTCCCAAGCTGCTCCAAGCTGAGACATGGAGCAGGGACCAGGTCTGGCTCTTCACAGAACATGGGTTGTGTGGAGTCCTTGAGTTGCTGCCTGCCAGGGAAGTGGCCTGGAGCAGGACCCCGAGCTGCTCAGTTTTGTTTCCTCAGTTAACGCTCTGCTGCAGAGTGGTATGTGGAATGGAGAGAGCAGAGGGATGCCACAGCGGCAGCCAGCCCTGCTCCTGCCCGGCTCCTGCCCGGCTCCTGCCCGGCTCCTGCCTCTCCTGGGTGACTCCAGAGCTAGATATTCCTGGAACATCATGGTCAGTTAGGAAGTCATGGAGTGAGAGAGGAGACTGTTTTGATGACTGTGTGTTTCCTTCAAGCCCTATTCCTAGCAGTTAAATTCTGTTAAATGTGCTCTCATAAGACTATTCAGACAAGTTAAGCCCCTCTGGTGCCTGAGTAGCATTATTTTGTGTGACAGTGGCCAAAGTAAACATTGTGCTTACAATTTTAATTCTCATTTTAAAGTGTGTGTCTGTATCATATTTGGTATTTGGTAGGAAGTCACTGTTGATGTAAGTATGAAGGAAAATGTATTGACATCTGTGAATTGTGATTTAAGAAAAATTGAAAAATTTTTGAATTTGACAAGGTCTTCGTCATTTGTGTGAATAGTTGTAATAAGTAAAGATACATGAAGAACTGTAAGATCTATTGCAGACAGGTCCCACATTTTTCCTTTCTAGGTTATTTGGCAATTTCTTGCCATGTTATAAATAGCATTTTTACATAGCAGAAGACGCTGAACTCTCATATTGTTCTTAATGGGCTGCAGTTATTTCATACTCAGCCTGAGAAACAGTCTCGCTTAGATAGGCTTTTCCTACAGTTACTATAATGGCTATAATTGCAAAAGAATGCTTTGGCCAGATGCAGTGCCATTTGATCTAAAAAGGTCACGGGAAAAGGGACATTTAAATTAAGTTATAAATTACAGCTGAAGAACAATATTTTGATGTGTGAGAGCAGAGATGTCAGAGCTGGGGATGTAATTCACGGGTTCATTATAGAACAGAGGTGCCTGACAGCTGAGCCATGCCAAAAGGAAAATTTATTTGCAGCATCACGCAGACAGAAAATGGCAGCTAGGATGAGCCGCGGGAGCAGGAACTTGAAACCTTGTGGTAACACACAGAGTTTATGTGAATAGGAATGCCTGAGATCCAGAGATGTTTAACGGCTGCCGTAATATAAATGAGGTGTTCGGACATGTGCGCACTTTCAATCTTATTTAAATTAAGACCTTGTCTTTGCTCTATAAAATAACACTTTATAACCAGGCATTAAGGTCAGTTCTCTCACCTCTGTCCAACATACAGATTTGCTGAAATTTCAGAATTGTTTGGGCAGAAGAGTTAAAGCTTGAAACAAGATTTCTATCCATGGCAGCTTTGAGGGAGAATATAATTTAATGTTTATGGCAATCCATGAGAAGTTCAATCATGAGTTAATTAAACTGTAGGCAGTCATTAAGTATTATTTATTCTTTTAAGAAGCTTGCCAGTAAAGCACTTATATATATTAAATTATAGAAAGTAATAAGCAAGGGATGATTTGTCAGGCGGAGTGAGAGTAGCAGATTTAACTCGGGCAATTATGCAGAAATGTGTTTTTCTACTCGTGGCCTGATCCTTCCTTCCTGCTAATCGAGGAGAGGTCGGGGCGGTGAGGAGGCAGGTGTCAATGGACAGTGACAGCCAGCGCTGTTGGTCTAGTAAACCTCTGGTTATTTGCACAGCCTAGGTGGGAGCCGTGAACCTGAAGTATTACTCCCTGTGATAATACCACTATACAGTTGATAGCTATTTTGCCTTTCAGATTATTTGACGTGTTGTGTCTCATGTAATGTTTTCACCTTTTTTGTGACATGGCCGAGGGTTACTGGTGTTGTATGCCCATTTGACAGACAGAAATCTCCACTCAGCTGGTGTAGACAGAGCCGATAAGGAGAGCCTGTCTCCTGCCTTCAGTCCTTCGCTTTTCTTGCTGGGCGACAGAAGGCATTGGAATCCTTGAGAGCTTTTTTGCAGCTGGCAAAATGTGTCCCATTTGTAGGCACAGTGTCTTTGGCTCTGGGTGAGTCAGTGGAATTGTTACTTTTGTTATAGTGGAATCTAACCAAAAGTTATTCAGGGGTTGTTCATTGTTTTTAGCACCAAAATCCTTAAGCAAGTCCGTTCTGTGTAGTCCATGCCTGCCACTGTATCCCCCGGCTAGCCCAGTAAGTGGCAGCAGGAGTCACTCAGTAGCTCTTTGTCAAGTCTGTGAAAGGTCTCTGAGGCTGGGCTGTCCCATTGGGTCTTGTGGCCCCAGCACCTGTGAGGCGCGGTCCAGGAAGAGTTCATGTGTGCCCTTTCACCAGAAGCAAAACAACAAAGGGAAGGTGCGGTGGCGCACGCTTGTAATCCCAGTACCTGGGAGGCTGAGACCGGAGGATCAAGTTCACGGACAGCCGTGAGACCCTGTTTCAAAATAAAGAATAAAAATAGGGCTGGGGGTGTAGCTCAGAGGTAGAATGCCCCTGGGATCAATCCCCAGTACCAAAAAAAAAAAAAAAAAAAAAAAAAACAAAACAAAAAAAAGGGAAGGACACATGTCTGAGTCTCTGGAGCAAGCCCAGGAGCCACAGAAAGGATGCCTGGAAAACAGCAAGACAGGGCAAGCTCCATGATGGAACCACTTGAAAGGAGAGTGGATCCCTGCAGAGTTACCGGTTTGTTATCAAATTCCCCAGCCATAAACCCTAGGTCTTGGCCTGTGGTTTAGAGAGAACCCAGGTTTTACTTGTGTTAGAAGTACACAAGTGCACTTTAAAAGAGGCAGACAGATTTACAAGTAGGTGTTCATTGCTTTTTTTTTTTTTTTTTTGGTACTGGAAATTGAACCCAGAGGCATTCTACCTTTGGGCCACACCCCCAGCCTGATTTTATTTCTTTATTTGGAAACAAGGTCTCACTAGGTTAATGAGAATCTACTTGCTAAGGTTGTCCTGGAAACTGGGATCCTCCTGTCTCAGGCTCCCAAGTACAGGGATTACAGGCATGCACCACCACACCCGGCATGTTCATTGATATAACACACACACACACACACACACACACACACACCCCAAAAAAACAGAACAAAACCATACACCTGTGGTGATGAATTTGGAAGTGTTTTCTGCTTAAGTGACATCCTGCTTCAGTGGTGGGTGGGAGGATACTGGTGGTGTAAGGTCTAAATGCTTTTCTGTCACTAGCTTTCAAAGATTGGAAGTTGATTTAGTCAGGATGCTCTATCTTGGTCCCTGCTTTCTGCAGTGATCTTTTTTTCAGCAGCACCAAAATGTGCAGGTATCTACACTCTACATTAAAACTGCATTTAATCCCAGATTTTACCAGCTTGGCTTGGCTGCATAATGGACAGAAAGGTTTAATTATCTTGCTTTAATTGCTTTTCTGTGGCCACAAAGTGAAGCTACAAGACATGTGAGGATTCTCCCACCCCCATCTTCCTTGCAGTTTCTTTCAGCAGCCATCTCTAGGGAAGTGGTAGAAAATCTTACTCACAGTAAAGAATCTTTTGCCTTAGCAGTATTAAGAGGCCTGCATTGAATGTCCTGACTATACAGATATCCCTGTGTAGTCTTGAGCAGGTGTTCAAAACTGGAAACCCACAGCGTGTCTTTCACAACACAAAAGTTAAATCCTTCAAAATTTGATGCTGTAGCACAGAAGAAGGCGTTTGTTTTTGGTACTAGGGATTGAACCCAGGGGCATTCTACCTCTGAGCTACACCCTCCAGCCTTATTTTATTTTTATTTTGAAACAGGGTCTCAATAAGTTGTTGAGGTAAATGGGGGTAAATAGGTTGGAGGTAGAATGCCTCTGGGTTCAACTTCTAGTACCCCCCCCCAATATAAATAAAGAAAGAAAGAAGTTAAACTTCCTCATAGGTATGGATGTATAGAAAGATACAGTGTGCCTAGGGTGTGTGCTATTTGCAGTTTGGGGCATGTACTGGGGGTCTAGGAATAGATCCCCTGTGGATAAAGGGAGACAACTGTATTTCTTTAAAGTTGTAAAGCACCCTCTCAGAATTTTGTCAGACAGTATTCCTGGCAAGTGGGATCGGTATTTGTGACATTAAGGTGTCCCTCCAGCAAGGCCCACGTGTGGCTCCCTTGACCTACCTTCTGTAGCAGCCCTGCCACCTGATACTGAGGCCGCGTGCTGCTCCCCCAGCTTCATTCGCTCAAGAAGTGCCCCGACAGTTTTGCTAAATAATCCCCCACTTTTTACTTTTCACATACATCTTTGTGTCAGGGTAGAGGAGTAGGCATTGTAAATATTTATTAGGTTTATATCATGCGGAGGGCAGGAACAGGAACATGGTAAAGGAAAGAGGAGAACTGCCCCAGTATTTAGAGAAGCCAGCAGGAAGGAAGCTCGGGTTACCACATCAGCCAGGAGCTCCTTCAGGGGAGTGTGGCCTGACACTGAAGTGTGAGCACTGGGAGGCCTTTCTCCCTGAAGCCTCTCACTGGAAATGGAGCCGAGAGGCACTGAGCAGGCAGTTGCCATCTGCTATAAACCAAACAGCCCCAACAAGAAGTTCAGCAAGTCACAGCATTTCTTCCAGCGGTGGTTTAAAGCCCTCCTTGGTTCACCAGAAGGTAGGAATGCCATAGGGATTAATGACATTTGCTTTCACTTCATCCACTCAGCAGTTCACTTTTAGAGTGGGCCTTGTGTGTTCTTAGGAGTAATTTTCTGGTATCAGTTGCATAAGATTTAAATTTAAAAATTTTTTTTACTGTCTACCAGTTTTAATTATATTCCACAAACTATAGTATTAACATGAATAATTAAGTGAAACCTAAGTGGCTTTTGTTTATAGTTTAACCATTTCTTTTAAAAAATGATAAAATTGAGAGCCGGGCGTGGTGGCGCACGCTTGTAATCCCAGCATTCGGGAGGCTGAGACCGGAGGATCCGTGTTCGCGGCCAGCCTCAGCTACCTAGTGAGGCACTACGCAACTTAGTGAGACTCGGTTTCAAAATAAAGAATAAAAAAAATAGGGCTGGGGGTGTAGCTTGGAGGTAGAATGCCCCTGAATTCAATCCCCAGTACCGCAAAAAAAATAAATAAAAAATAAATAAATAAAAAATAAAAAATGATAAAATTGAGATGAAACTGCTTCTTTTTAAAAGAAATAGCTTCGAGGCATGGTGACACATGCCTGTAATCCCAATACTTGAGAGGCAGAGACAGGAGGATCAGAGGTCCCAGAACAGCCCTAGCAACTTAGTGAGACTCTCAGCAATCTAATGAGACCTTGGAAAAAAAAAAAAAAAAAAGAAAAAGGGCTGGGGCTGGGTGTGGTGGCACACGCTTGTAATCCCAGTACTTGGGAGGCTGAGACCAGAGGATCTGGGTTCGCGGCCAGCCTCAGCTATTTAGTGAGGCCCGCCACAACTTGGTGAGACCCTGTTTCAAAAATAAGGAATAAGCCGGGCGTGGTGGCGCACGCTTGTAATCCCAGCATTCGGGAGGCTGAGACCGGAGGATCCGGGTTCGAGGCCAGCCTCAGCTACCTAATGAGGCACTCCGCAACTTGGTGAGACTCGGTTTCAAAATAAAGAATAAAAAAATAGGGCTGGGGGTATAGCTCGGAGGTAGAATGCCCCTGAGTTCAATCCCCAGTACCGCAAAAAAAAAAAAAAAAAAAAAAAAAGGAATAAAAAATAGGGCTGAGGGCATAGCTCGGAGGTAGAATGTCCCTGGGTTCAATCCCCGGTACCACCAAAAAAAAAAAATAGAAAAATGGCTGGGATGTAGCTTGGAGGTAGAATGCCCCAGGTTTAATCCCCAGTACCATCAGAATAAAAAAAGGAAGAAAGAAAAGAAATAGCTAACATTTTAATGTTATCCTCACAGTATACCGAGAGCAATTATGCTCATAATTGAGAGTTGTTATGCCCATTTTTAAAATGTTGAAATTGCAGCCCTTAGGATAAGTCGCTTGCTCAAGGTTACACACTCAGAAAGTTGTAGAACTAGAATTTGAGTCCAGGTAGTCTGGCTCCACAGTCTAGTTTTTCCGTACTTCCTTATTATCCCATACTTTATAATCACTTCTTAAAAACTTATTAATAGTACCATGAGCTTTTTGTTAGAAATATGATTTGATCAATTTGATTTGACCTCAGATTATCATTAAAATGTGTACTTTTTTAATCATATAGGCATGCACTTGCAATTGTGTTATTAAAAATCCTCATTATATTACAAAAATTGAAAATATCTACTTGTTCTAGAGATTAGGCTAAGCATGGTCATCTAACTTTATTTTCGGCCCTTTCATATCTGAAGGAAGGCGGGCTAGCACCTGCCATTTTCACTGCTCTGTTTGGGACGCAGTACATTGCCTGGAGCTTAACAGTCCCTGGGTCACGTAAAGCCAAATGAGTTCAGATAAACTGAGATTTGGAGTCTGTGTAGGGACAGAAGTTGGAAGTGTTTACTTATTTAACCTTCGTTGATGAGTTTACTAAGTGTTTCTGGAGGCTCACTGTAAGCTACAGACTGGTCCTAACCAAAACCACTTTCTGTGCCAGAGGACTAGAGTGTGAAGGGAAGGCAGATTCCCAGGGAGCATTTTGGAGGGGCAGCTACGGTTTGGAGGTGTGGATTGAGCAAGAGGAGCTTTCTACCTGGTGTTTCTCGTCAGCCTCCAGAAGTTGGGGCTCAGTAAATAGGAATGGCTGGGGCCCTGGAAGCCATGGCGGGAGCCTTTGCATGGTAGGAAGAGGCTCCTGGTGCCCCGCACTGCCCGGGGTTGAAAAGACGTGGGCTTGGACAGGACTCCTAAACACCAGGTGTGGCTGGACCAGCATCTTTATTTTCTCTAAAAACTTATATATTTTAGGCACTTTTTTTATTTTTTCGGTACTAGAGGTGGAACCCAGGGGCATTCTATCTTTGAGCCACACCCCCATTTTTTATTCTTTATTTTGAAACAGGGTCTCACTAAGTTGCAGAGGGCCTCACTAAGTAAGTAAATCTGGCTGCGAACCTGGATCACCCGGTCTCAGCGTCCCAAATACTGGGATTACAAGCGTGCACCACCTGCAGTTGAAAAACTTAAGAAATAATAGGAAATGACATAATCTGGCTTGTCCTTAGGCTGCTCAGGGAAGAGTAGGCCAAGAATGGGAGGCTGCTGGCAGGAGGGCCTGTGTCCTGGCTCTGCCACCCAGCGGCTCAGCGTGGGGGCATCTTCACTTGACCTTGCGGCACCTTGGTTCCCTGTCTGTAAAATGGAATGACAATAGTTACTATCCCATACACTTCGATAAGAGAATGTTTTCCTTGCAAGATTAGGGACAACCACGAGGGCATGATGGCTGAGCACTGTGCCAGGAGCATGGTCATCAGATGTTTGCTTTGCTCTTTTTTTTTTTTTTTGCAGTACTGGGGATTAATCTCAGGGGCATTCTACCTCCGAGTTACACCCCTAGCCCTATTTTTTATTCTTTCTTTCTTTATTTATTTTTGCGGTACTGGGGATTGAACTCAGGGGCATTCTACCCCCTGAGTACACCCCCAGCCCTATTTTTTATTCTTTATTTTGAAACCGAGTCTCACTAAGTTGCGGAGTACCTTACTAGGTAGCTGAGGCTGGCCGTAAACCTGGATCCTCTGGTCTCAGCCTCCCGAATGCTGGGATTACAAGCGTGGGTCACCACGCCCAGCTGCTTTGTTATTCTTAATGCTTATTCATATTATTGCCAGAATGCTCTCTGCCTTGCTCTTCTCTCTCTCTTTGTTAATCAACTTTCTGTTACTGTAACAATTACTCTAAGGTAAATCAACTTAAGAAAAGGTTTGTCTTGGCTCACAGGTTTGAAGGTTTCAGTCCACGGTTGCCTGGCCTGCTACTTTGGGGGCCTGTGGTAGGGCAGCACCTCATGCAGAGGAACTACTCGCCTCCTGGCAGCTGGGAAGTGAAAGAAAGGGTGTAGGAGACCAGTGCCCATAGACCCTTCCAGGGCTTACACTCTCCCTCTAGGCCTCCCCCATCTTAAGCTTTCCACCTCGTCCCACGGTGCCTTGCTGGGGTCCAAGTCTTCAACACCCAGGCCTTCGAGGTACATTTGAGATCCAAAGCATAGCACTGTCCGGTCCCACAGCAGCTGGCTGGGTGCAGTGGCTGGCTGTGAACAAGTCCTTATGCTGAGCAAACAGTTGAGTCCCTATGACCCTGTCATGATTCTCCTGCTAAACACAGACTCCCTGTTCGTTGATTGTATCCAGTTCTGCTGTGTGGTAGTTACTAACTAAAATTATTGTTGTCTTAGCTTCATGAAAGCAGCTACGACGCCGGCAAAGCCCTACAGCGCCTGGTGAAGAAGCCTGTGCCCAAGCTGATCGAGAAGTGCTGGACCGAGGACGAAGTGGTGAGCGTGGGCCCTGCTGACCTCGGGTCTAGGCTGTCGGGAGTTCCCAGCTCGGTGTGGCCCCCTGTGACTCAGGGAAAGGGGCTCGTTCACAAACAGACTGTCCACCTCATCTGTCAGTCAGAGGGAAGAGCCTTCAAGCCTCAGACTTGTACAGAAAGACTTGATTTTAAGAGTAAGTTCCATAGATGATGGAAAAGGTCTGTCTGAGATTCACAGAGAGGGAGATTGGTAGTTACTCCTAAAAAAAATGAATTTGAGTTTTTTTTTTTTCTTTTTTTTGTGCAAGCTAGCTTGTGATGCCTTCCTATTTTAAGAGCTAGCATGACAAAACCAGCCAATCAATAACCTACAGTGAGCCAGGCTTGGTGGTGCAGAGTTGTAATTCCAGTACTTGGGAGGCTGAGACAGGAGGATCTCGGGTTCACAGCCAACCTCAGCAACTTAGTGAGGTCCTCAGCAACTTATTGAGACCCTGTTTTGAAATAAAGAATAAAATGGGGCTGGAGCTGCAGCTCAGAAGTAGAATGCCCCTGGGTTCCATTCCCAGTACCACACAAAACAAAAACCCTGCAGTGGTCCTGGTGACTTGTTTTCACTTTGCGGGCTTGCAAAGCCTCTGACTTACTGAAGGCTGTTAATCAAAAGGAGGAAGCATAGACTCGATTAAATCATGACAATGCATTTTATATATGTCTTCACTTGCTATGGCCCACTAAAAGGGCAGAGAGAGAAAGAAGTGCACCCACAAATACAGACTTGCAAACCTGTAATTCCCATCTGACAGATTGCATGAAGCTGCATCCCCATCTTGTGCCTTGTAAGAGGCATTGCTGTGTACAGCTTATAGATTTCCCATGCTTTTGCAAATATAGTCTTCAGTATGAGTGTTTCTGCTTGCCACTTGCCCTTCAGGTTGAATGAAAGGAAGGCTGGCAGTGAGCCAGGTGCTGATCATGAGTTCCTCATGTTACGATGGAGCACACCGAGAAGAGTACCTAGAAGCCGTGTGTGCCTTCCTGATCCTGCTCACTTCATGTGTGCAGCCGTACTTCTGCAGTGCCTGTCATGTGCTAGGAGCTGTGTCAAGAAGAACAAGAGGTCTCTCCTTATGTTTCAAGAGGAGACACACCTAACCCAGTGTGTTTCAAGTGGTGGGAAAGCAGAGAAGAGAAACAAGAGTGGGGCCATGAGGATGGGGAACTAGGTGGGACACCATCCTGTGGAAGGGGGTCAGGAAAGGCAAGACCACCACGAATTGAGGAGGGAGCCTTTTGGATGTCAGAGAGAAGAGAATTCTGGCTGGTGAGGTGACGCATGCTTGCGTGTATGACAAATAGGCAGGGATGTGGCCGGGCACAGAAGCTCGGGTGGCTGGAAGGCAGCCAGGGGCTATCCTGGGGCCTGGAGACCAAGGTCGAGGTGCTGTGACTTGCTCTACATGTGCAGCTTCTGCATCCCTTGGGCTCCGGGGAGGCCGGTGGTTCAGGCTGGAGACTGGAGGCTGAAGGGCAGTGGTGGTGAGGAGTGCTGAAGTTTGGAGTGAGCATAGAATTCCAGCTTGGCTGCAGGTGAGGGTGGGTAGAGACCAGGAGGCTGCAGGGATGGATTGCAGTGGCCCTTGAGGCCCTGGTGGTAACTGTAATCTTATTAGACTTTGGAAGAAGTTAGTGTAGCTGCTTTAAAATGGACAGACCTTATGTGATGAGTAGAAAGATGGAAACATCTTACACACCTTTTAATGCTCATATGGTGGCCAAAGTTTACACATTAAATCCTGTTGTTTTAGCCGGGCGTGGTGGCGCACGCTTGTAATCCCAGCATTCGGGAGGCTGAGACCGGAGGATCTGGGTTCGCCGCCAGCCTCAGCTACCTAGTGAGGCACTCCGCAACTTAGTGAGACCCTGTTTCAAAATAAAGAATAAAAAATAGGGCTAGGGGTATAGCTCAGAGGTAGAATGCCCCTGAGTTCAATCCCTAGTACCACAAAAAAAAAAAAAAAACCTGTTGTTTTGAGAAGTTGATACTTTTTTTTCACTGTAATTAAGCCTATTTATGTGGGAAGGAGTTAAGAGATTTGATTGGTAAGATTTTAAATTCTCCAAGAAGCCTTTCAAAGAAAGATGAGATAAAAAAAAAAAAGACTGAATGAGCTGGGCGTGGTGGCGCACGCTTGTAATCCCAGCATTTCGGAGGCTGAGACCCGAGGATCCAGATTCGAGGCCAGCCTCAGCTACCTAGTGAGGGACTCCTCAACTTAGTGAAACTGAAAGACCCAAGCGGTCTCCTGAATCCTCTCCTCCGTCCTAGGATGGGCGAGAGCCCAATCACACGCAGGAGTCGCATCTTGATGCAAACGCAGAGGTTTTATTTAGAAACCAGCGCTGGGACCCAACTCAGAAGAGTTGAGCCCCGAGCAAGAAATTCAGGCAAACTTTATAGTCAAAAAATGCATAGTCACAC